>CATIWM010614298.1:0-15296 GCA_949671775.1 Mallotus repandus | reverse complement strand
ATAAAGGAGATCCTCAAGAAATTCAAGATGGATTATTGCAACCCAATAAACACACTAATGGAGTGTGGAATCAAGTTGTTCAAAGACGATGAAGGATAAAAGGTTGATCCAACACTTTTTAAGAGTTTAGTTGGATGTTTGCGATATCTAACTTATACAAGGCCCGACATCCTCTACGCAACAGAACTTGTGAATCGTTACATGGAGACTCCAACAACCACTCATTTTACGGCTGCAAAGAGAATTCTTCGCTACCGCAAAGGTACAATGGATTTTGGCTTATATCATTCAATTTCTGATGACTACAAACTCGTTAGATATAGTGACAGTGATTGGGCTGAAGATAGCGATGATAAAAAAAGCACAACTGGTTTTGTGTTTTTCTTAGAAGACATCGCTTTCACTTGGATGTCAAATAAGCAACCAATTGTCACTCTCTCAACATGTGAAACTGAGTATGTTATTGCTACAACGTGTGTTAGTCATGCAATTTGGCTATGAAATTTGTTGAAGGAATTAAACATGTCACAAGTGGAACCAACAGAGATTTTTGTCGACAACAAGTCAGCAATAGCTTTAGCCAAGAATCCAGTGTATCATGATCGGAGCAAACACATCGATACTTGGTATCATTACATAAGAGAATGCATTACGAAGCAAGATGTGAAACTAGAATATATGAAGTCTCAAGATTAAATCGTAGACATCTTCATTAAGCCACTGAAGATTAAAGATTTTGTGAGGTTGAGAATTATGCTTGGTCAAATAAAACAAGTTTAAAGGGGTGTGTTGAATAATTAAACTTGTTTCATATATGTGATTTCAATCAAAAGAAGAAAAGTTGTCACTAAGACTAAAAGAGAGGAATTATGATTGGTGTTAGGTATTAGATATAATGTGTGTGGTTTTAAAAATTTTGTATTAGTTTATTTATAAGCATATTGAGTGGTTTATATTAGTTTGGCGTTACTATAAATACCCCTTTTCCCTGCATCGTAATTATTAAAAAAAAATAATTCAAATATAAAAGCTTGAGTTATAAGAGTTGTGGAAATATTTTTTGAGAGAGTTGAATAAAAATTATTTGAGTATTTAGTGTTTAACATGTTGATGGACCTGAAACATGGTTAATTTTAGCTGAATAAAATATAGCCTTTCTCATCAATCATTATTGTTATTATTATTATTATAGAAATTAATTAACTGCTGGTCAGTTTGCTCTGTGTCTGAACAATTTTTGTTAATTTGGGTTATTTATTATTATTATTATTATTATTATTATTATTATTATTAAATTGATAATATTTTTGTCAATTTATAAAAATGTATGCCCTTTTTGTTCAAAAATATTTTCTCGTACTTTTATATATTACTAGTAAATAACCACGTATTTCACATGTGAACAAAAAATTTATTAGACTTGTGATATATTGTAAATAAACAATTATATATTATTATTATTATTATTAAATAAAATTTTAAAAATAATAATATTATTATTTATTTATATAACAATTTATTATTAATTTAATATGGTTATAATTCATTACAATTTTTATAAATCTTTTATTCAAATAATTATGTAATATTCATTTCAATATTTTTTATAATTAATTTTTCTCTAGTCTAGAACTAATTTTATATAAAAAAAATATTATAGTCACAATTGATCATAAGATAATAAAAAATTATTTGTTATTTTTAATAAAAAATTTAAAAATAATAAAAATTATATTTTCTTTATATAACAATTTAAATATTACAACCCTATTAAATTTATAATTTATTACAATTATAATTTTTTTTATTTAACCTATGACACTTTATTTCTTCAATATTTTTAATATTAATATTTTGATTTACTCAAAAATTAATTTATTGTAATTTTTTAAGTTCAACTAATAATTCAATGATAAATACTAATTAATTCAATTTTAAATACTTTTTGTTAAATTTTATAAAATATCTAAAAACGATAATTATACTGTTTTTCTTCTAAAAAATATACTTTCAAAAAAATTACATGCTTTATTTTTTATTTATTAATTTATAAATATATGTACTTTTAAATAAAATTATATAGTTTTCCTATTTTCATAAAATTTATTAATTTTGATTTTTATTATTTACTTATTAAATTTAATATAATAAGACTTATAGAATTATGTTATCTAATTTGATTTATATTAGATAAGATATAAGTAGACCAAATTAAAATAGAAAAATATATATTTTTAACAAAATTATCACAAAAATTTTATGTAATTTAATTTTGTTAGAGATAAAATAGAAATTAACATAATTAAAATAGAAAATATATTTTGAATTAAATTAGAATTATTTGTTAACTAATATCATTTTTATTAAAGATAAAATAGAAGTTAACCTAATTAGAATAGGAAATATACTTTCAATTAAATCAGAATTATATTTTAATTGATTAATTTAATCTATTTTAATTAGAGATAAAATAGAAGTTAACCTAATTAAAATAGAAAACATACTTTTAATTAAATTATAATTATATTTTAGTTAATTTAATTTTTATTAGAGATAAGACAGAAGTTAACCTAATTAAAATAGGAAATAGACTTTCTATAAAATTAAAATTATATTTTAATTAATTTAATTTTACTTTTATTAGTAAATGACTAAATTATCTAATTTTTATTTAATAATGAGTGAAAACTTCTTCGTAATTTTTATTTAATAATGAGTGAAAACTTCTTCGACCTAGGCCTGATGAGGCAACGCCTCTTTGGTGGCCGACCTACTTTGTATTAAAAGCTATTTAAAATAGAATCCCTACTTTTAAGCTTAAAGTTGTTTATTTTATATAAAAGTTTAATTCCTTGAATTTCTATTCTTGTTTTTGTGTTTATTGCCTATTTGAGGTCATATGGAAGGTCTGAGTGTGTGAAATACAAAATTTTAGTTGTAAGTTTCAGTGCATTTGTATGTATATTGAAGTTGTTTAGAATTTAAGAAAAATGTAAATTTTTGTGTTCCTATTGAAGCGGCGAAGTCTCTTCAAAGAGACGTCACCTCTTCATGATAAGGTGAATTATGATCGCCTTTTGGCTAGGAGGCAACTCCTCTACGAAGAGGCATCGCTCCTCTGTCAGAGTCTTGCATTAATTAGCTTTAAATTCTATCGCTTATTTTGCATGATTTATGTTTATCCCGTACTTACACCGTGTCATATCCCCTGTTTTGCATGTAGACATCGTGATATGAGGTCTAATTAAATATTGATTCATGTGTAAGTAAGTATTTGTGCCTATCCCGCATACCTTTCACTTAATTCATTTTTTTTTGTAAATAATAACTATCGTTTTGTGCGAAAAGGTTAATCCTTGAGTTTTGCAAGAATCTTAGAGTGATTTTAATCAAATCATCAGGAGTTCATCTCCTTAATTAATTCTTGAGAGGATTTCTTGATGATTTAATTCTGCTTTATTGGTTTATTTCTTGTTTATTTTAAGTTTATTTGTAGTTTATTTCACTTTTATTTGAAGTAAAATGTTGTAATCCCTAATCATTTTCCCTCTTATTTTGAATGAATGTTTGTAAATTCATTACCATCACTTGTAATAAGTGTTAGGTTAATAAGCATAAAAAGAACTAATGTGCAAACTTGGGCATTAAATATAATACTGAAAATGAGTGTAATTCAACGATAATAAGCAAATAACTTAATAATCACAGGTAATAAAATACAAAACACACATGGAGGTGAACCGCAAGGTTAGGTGGGCATTCCAAAAGCCCATACCCAGTTTTCAAACCTGATCTCTGATGACGGCTTCTAGGAACCTTCGTGGAATCCAGTTGTTGTATAGTGTTTTCCAGCTTTTATCCGGGTGGCGACTCCATCTCCAATTTGGGCCAAGGCCCATTTTATATTTCCTAGCAAGCCCTGAACTTGCACAGTATCGTGGTTGCCAAACACTTGGACGTACGACTAACTCGCAGCCTACATTATTATTATTATTAATTAATTAAAATAACATAAAAAAATTTATTTTAATTTAATATAATTATAATTCATTAAATCTTTTATTTAAATAATTATATAATATTCCTTCAATATTTTTTATAATTAATATTTTTCTTAACTCTAGAACTAATTTTATATAAAAAATATTATGCTCATAATTAATCATAAGATAATAAAAATTTATTAGTTAATTTCTTAATTAAAAATTTAAATAAATTTTTTATTTGAACAATTATACAACATTTTTTTCAATATTTTTATCCAAATAAAAATATAAAGTTATAATATAGTAATTTATTACATTCCTTATGAATTTTCTATTCGAACACATCAATCTTTCAACATTTAAATTAAATTAGAATTACATTGTAATTTAATTTTGTTAAAGATAAAATAGAAGTTTACCTAATTAAAGTAGAAAACATACTCCCAATCAAATTAGAATTATATTTTAATTAATTTAATTTTTATTAGAGATAAATTAGAAGTTAACTTAATTAGAATAGGAAATAGACTTTCAAATAAATTAGAATTATATTTTAATTAATTTAATTTAATTTTTTATTAGTAAATGACTAAATTATCCACTTTTTTATTATAATGAGTAAAGACCTTTTTATAATTTTGTTTTTCCCCCTTCGTACATTTATATATATATTATAGATAGACTATATATATGTGTGTGTTTGTGTGTGTTGATAGGAAACAAATTCTCATGTGTAATTTGATGGTAAGCATGTTGTCAAGGTGCGATTTTTGTTTTGATAATGAAATTTTATTATAATTCGGTTAACCTATAACCGACTAAATGATCCCATACATTTACGGTTTTGGCTTCAATTTCTGTTATGGGTGAAAATTCGGTTCGATTAACTGACCAATTAATTGAATGCCTGATACAGAAACTAATGCATGTTAAAAAGTTTTAAAGCATCAAAAAATTTTCATTCGAGAATTACATGGACAAGGAGTAGCAGGCAGTGTAGGACTCCACTGAAAAAGACATTTAGTCTTGTTCCTAAACCCTGCATATTCAATAGCTACATACCACATTGTTGTAAAAGCATCAGAAAGAAATGCTGACAAGCTGTGGTGTGGTGTGGGATTCTTTATATATACAGTTGGCCAATAATTTGACACCATAAAGAAACACTCCCCTCTAGGATAAAATGTGAAACAATACAGTTCGAACAACAATGGTATCTTGGACAATAATCTCTTGCCGATGTAATAAAAAGCCAGACAGTCGCAGCACAATGTACACCTGTTTGCATGGAGAAGACAAATTTCCTAACATGAGTTTGATATTTACATTTAGTAAGCTACATTAAATGGCTGTCCACTAATCACCCTGTATCAGAAACAAGAGAGCATTTTTACCACAACCATGATATAATCTTTAGATTCAAAATTATGTTACAAAAGTTCAAAACGATTAAAAGCATTTGAAATATAATACCAGTCCAATGCCAATGGTAAGACATCTGTCAAGTATATTTTCGGATGAACTTGGTTCATTGCACATCCCAGCAGGACTGAGGCTCGTAATTTCTTGTAATCTAATCTTTTTGGAAAAGCTGTACCTCTACAGATAAGCATATAACATGAACTCTGATTATTTTCCTGCAAATGAAAGTAAAAAATAGTCCCTATGATGGTGATCTCAAGGGAACTAAAAAAGAAGAGTTACTTGAGTCGAAAGATAAACCAACAGAGAGCAAAATACTCTTGTATACAACTGCAATGCAAGATCATTGCTCATCCAAAGAAGCACCTTCCTTACTGCTGGTTCCTACCATTTACTTTTCATTGTTTTAAAGAAAATAATGTGGTTAACAAAATGAAACTGCAAAAATATTATTTCTTCCACCTAAAAAAAGAGAAAGAGATAACAAGTTCAAACTTCCACATTACTAATCAGGAATATTAAGTTTTTATTGCTAATTCAGCATTGGAAAAGTTTTAACTCCTAATTTTTAAAATTTAAGGTTTTATTATTATTATTATTATTTTTTTTTTTTTTGGTGCAGCCCTCATTGGATAAAGAGTTTTTGTCATTAAGTCAGTCAAATCTGGGGCTTTCCTAGAGCTTTAAGAGTCTTATTTATTCTTTGTTGTCAATCAGGTGTTTTCTCCATTTAATGATTTAACTTTCTTTGCTTGGAGCTTTCTCTTACTTCAAGTTTTGTGGTAGAATTTTGATTCCCACTGATATCATTATTCTTTTTCCCAGTTTCCACACCTTTTTCAACCTACCTTTTCTCTGTCTTCTCTTTCCTAAGTTAACAGTGATTGCTACTGAATCAGCACAACTTCACAAAAGCATAGAATTAACTAGATTCCAAATAATTTTCTGAAAAGGCACTATCATCTTAAGAAGAAAATGATACACACCTTCCACATCATGACAAATCAGTATTTTATGATGCAAAGTTTTCCTGGGACTCCATAGGGGACGACCAATACGGCAGAAGGGTTTCAACAGTTAGTCTTCGAGTTGCACTCAGCATTGAAATGAAAAATCGACACCCATCAATTTTGTATCCTTCAAGGGATTCCTGCGCTCAAAACTTCTTACATTTACCTGCCAGATATTCCATGTTAGTTTATGCCTATTGGAAGCATAACTTGAACCAAAGCAACAAATCATAATAGCGCTGAACTGAGCCTATTCATGTTTACAAGATGATCCCTCCAGAAACAGTCTAAGGTCTTCAGAAGAACTGCTCTCTGCATTTAATAAGGTTAAAAAAAAAAAGATTATGAAGCTACTCTCCGAAAACTGTTGAAGATGCATTTTTTCAAGTTGTATCATGCAGAAAACTGTCTCCAGAAAAATGGCCTTTTAAGTCCACATAAAAGAAGAATCTCAGAAAAACAAGACTCACCTCAATTTCCTTGATGCATGCGTCATCAAAAACAGAATCTTGTACCACATTCCAATATGAAGCAAATAGAAAATCTCCAAGATACTTGCAAAGAAGATTAGTAGCTGTGTGTTTCCCATTCCTACTTTAGACGAGCCAGAGAATTATAAAACTCAGATTACTAACGTGGGAAATGAAGCAAAGAATACTGAATATTATGATTGGACTCACCTAGTCATTCATCAGAACAAATAGTAAGCCAACACTTTAATAAATAACACTTCCTACGTATTCCTGGAAAAGCATTTGGAGGCTTTGGCAAGTTTGGGAGGTAGAAATTGCTGACGTCTATAGAGCTTGACTCATGAAGTTGTAGAAGAGATTTCAGCAGAGCCTCCCCAGTGATCCCTGCAAATGATTCCGGAAGAAATCCTTCTAAGCAAAATTCACCTCCACATATAGCAGCTAATCACTCACAAGTATAGTAAATAACAGAACAAGAAGAAAAATATCAAAAGAACTAAAAAAGATCTGAAAAAAACTAACCATCCACAAGCTTTCCAGCAATAGTAATAAACTCTATCAAAAGCTTATCCAAATTCCAGCTCCTTGGATGCTATCAATGAAAATTAAAGCAATAAGTAAACAAAATTGTGAGTGGATGCATACACTTGCAAACACAAGCAAGCAGATTAATTGCAATTGAAGTTACAAAATATCCACTGATTGGCTCATTTCTACGGACTCTGAGATCATCAATTTTGCCTCTTCATATGTCCAGCCCTTACTCTCACTCTTGCCAACATATTTAGCTGTGGAAATAGACATTCAAACCAAAGTACGCTACACTGTAGGATACATCATGGTACAGAGGTATTTTCCTAAAGCAGGTGATTCAAAAAAATTTTAACCAATCACGAACCCATAACTGAAGCCTTTGCTAGCAGCGCTAATGATGTTGATCCGACCATTATCTTTGACATTACCCATGGCGAAAAATATTGTTCAAAATTTGGGAAAAAAAAGGTCTACTACCTGAGATAATCATAGGCGAGCACCTTTTTTGAAATTATCTCACCACTGGCTTCAACATCGGGAGCTTCATGCATTAGAAAAGAAAGCAAGCTATCCTTTACAATTTCTTTAGCAAACATCTTTCAATATTGTGATCAGAGAAGGTGGAAGAAGTCATTTCCTCCCCAGTATCAAACAATCACTCCAATAAAAAGAAATAAAGATGGTAAGAGAAGTTAAGATGCAACTAGGAACATAGTGTACATCCAAATTTCACATCATTTCCGAAAAAAAGGAATGCTGGAAACATTTTTTCAAAAGAACATAATATAAAAACTAAATCAACTAGCAAGAGAACATACCTTTGGATTCCCCCAAAGAATTATATCAGTGCCTCTGCCAGCCATATTTGTAGAGATGGTAATGGCATATTTTCGCCTTGCTTGAGCAATAATTTCAGCCTCCTTTGCAGCATACTAATGGGAAAGAACCCAAAAAGAAAAAATAATAGAAATCTGGTAAAAGTATTATAGTAAAAACAACATTTGAAAGCCTAACATAGCAAATTGTGCATCGATTAGCATTACAGGTAAAGTTTAGTCAACCTTGGGTCGTGCATTCAGAACATTGTGCGGGATTTTCCACTGCTTAAGCAGGTCTGACAGATAATAAGAATTCTCAACACTACAAGTAGAAGATAATGACAGTCATATATCTGCTTGAACCTCATTATTAATAAATAAATCTATGAGGACAAGAATAAATAGAAGAGATTGCCAGAGACTTACCTGGTTGCCCCAACTAAAATTGGACGACCCTGTCTAAAACATGTATTCAATTTCTAGACGGACATACTCCCATTTTCCACGAGCAGTCTAAGTCAAAATTCACAAAAAAATGAAATCACCAACTTTGATGAATTGATATATCAGATAAAAACCAAGTTACACGCCCTACAGCAAAAGGCCTATATGGGTAAATCTTTATGGATATTTGGTAAATTAGTTGGCACCTCAATAACTTGTATCTGGAACATCTTCAAAATTAAATTCCTTTTCCTGCAATAATGTAATGAAAAATTTGGCATGCAATTTGCATTAATAACTATAAACAGCAATATTGAGTAAGATATAGTAAATACAATGTAAGACCCAGATGGATAAAAATATATATATACATCTTTCTATAAGTAGAAATATATCTAAGAAAAAAAAATTATGAAGAGAATAGATATAATTTTATTTGCAGATTATCAAGAAGACCAGAAACAGCAACTTAAACAACGATTATTTCAACTTAAAAAAACCTTGTTGGCGGCACTCATGTGATATATATTGTTACCTGATACGAAGAAATCCAGCGAGTAGCTAGCTCTAGTAGACGACCAATGATTGAAAAAATTGTATAACTATTACTGATTCACGGGATGAAACTCAAATCGTTTGCAGTTGCTAAAAATAGTTAAAAAAGAAAAGGATATATTGTGTTCAGGAATCAGTTTTACCTGGGAGATAGGGGAAATTTTTCAAATCGAAGTTGATACATTCGCAATAACGAAGGTGGGTAAGTACGACCACGTTCAATCAAGTGATTTTTCTGCGATTTCCATGGAAGTCCCTTGGAAATTAATTCCAGGAGATGTCAATTTGGACATCCATTTGGCTGATAAAATACGGGCGATAAAGGAATGGTTTCTTGTCATCTAGCTGATGACTCCACTGAATCCATCCGTCAATGAGCAACAGAGCTGAACACTCTTTAACAATACAGAAAATACCCAATTACAATCTAGATCCACCAAAGGTCAACAAACAACAGCTCCAACAAGACCAAGTCCATCTCATGGCAACAACAAGTCAACAATAAATAAATATATATATATATATATATATACATCCGAACTGCTCATCGTTAGAACAAGAAAGAAAAAAAAAAGCAGCAGAAGAAGAAGAAGCAGAAGTCAAACTTTAATCTGATTTCATATAATAGCTAAGCGAATATATAAACTGCGATTATGTCTATATTTAAGGGAGAAGAACAATATGAAAACGACGTACCATAGGCAGACAGAAAATAAAAATAAAAATATTTAAAAAATAAACAATACTATATATAGAAAAAAATAAAAATAAGAAATAAGAAAATTGAGTATATTTAAAAAAACAGAAGCAACTGAAAACATACCAATATTTAAAAAAAAAAAAAATCGGACTTAAATAATCTTTATTAAGAACTAATTAAATTAGCTAAAAAATGGACCATAATTATTAGCTAAAAGAGCAGAAAATTGTACCTTGAGATCTTCAAACACCACAATGACTACCTCTTTTTTTTTCGAACCACAATGACTGCCTCTTATTCCATATACAATGTACATATTGATAGCTTCTATTCTAGTCAATATTGTCTTCTTCTTTCAAGTAAAAAACCAACTTTCATGGACCATTCCTTTTTTCTACATGCAAATTTTCATTTTATTTGAGAAATTGAGGGGAACCCACTGATAGTACAATCACTTGATGAGGAAACCCTCTTCGGATTACATAGTATCATGATTGGGACATCACACTAAGTAGAGGGGAAAAAACCTGAAAAAAAAAACAAAACAAAACCGTGTCATGTTCTTCAATTAGCAGCACCATGATTGCCCAGCTCTTCCAAATCTATCCAAATATTATGACCAAACAAGTCAAAAACATGCCTTTGAGCTCTTACTCTATAAGTCACTGCACCGTTAACCGGATCCTTTACCATGTACCATGTTAATTTATCATTAGCACGGACACCTTTCACATGCAGGAATCGACGTAAGAGCGCTATGCAAATAACAGGTTTACGGTATCGACCATTTCGCCTGGTTGACAACCGAAACTGAAAGGCATGGCCATGTATATCAAATGCTGAGAACACCATGGCATGGGTTCCTTGGGGGACAGGGAAAGCCCAAAGGACCCTGTTAGGAACATCCATAGCTCGCTGAAAATGTTTTGCTTTGATTCTTACACTGAAGAGCACTACCATTTCCACAACTTGTGCACTTGTCTTACTGAAAGAAAAATGGGGAGGAGTAGAACTTGTGATTATATAAGAAAGGTGGGGAGGAGTAGGGCTTCATGTCCGACTTGTGAGTAGAATTCGATCATGTATATATAAGTGGGAGGAACAGTGGTGTTGGTCAGATAAGAGAAGTGGGGCAGAAAAAGCGTTGGTGTGTGAGGATGACAAAACCTTTCGCCGTCCCCGAAACGCAATGAAAATCTTACGTCAGATATTGCGCAATATTTCTAAATAACTATCGTTAAAATTTATTTACATATATTAAAAAATATATTTAATATATGTAAAAAATATTATACTATTCTTACAATAATTATTAATTTTATATAGAGTTTCAAAATAAATAGCTATTTATTCAATTAATTCTCTTATATTAAATAAGAATGAAATAAAAAAAAATAATTAATATACATTGATAACTTAAAATGATAATTATTTAAAAATTAAATTAAATTTTTAAAATAATAATTATTTAGGAATAGAGTAAATCCTATGTATGAATTTTATAGAAATTTTAGAGACTTTACCTTCCACATTTTGATGAGCCTCCGGCATGCATCACCCCCCCCCCCCCCCCCCCAAATTAACATTGAAGTTCGATTTCAATAATTAAATAAAATAAAAAATAATTCATTAAACTTGCCAGAAATCTTTCAAAATTCATTATTTCACTACGAAGATAGTTTATTATTAAAATTAAAATTAATTTATTGATCCAATAAAATTGTGTCTAAATAATTAATTTTTATGTTAATCAATTATAATATAACTTGCTAAAAATTATTATAAATTTGAAATTAGTTTATCCATATGATCATAATTGAAAAAAAAATTAATTTATTACTAAAATTAAAAAAATGATAAATTTGAAAAGAAATGCGCAAAATTTAAAAATTATTTTAAATTTTGAAGTATCCAAATCAATGTTTGTTTTGAGATTTTTAATAAGAGTTTCTGCAAATTTTATAAATTTAGATTTATTATTTGATTAAAAATAAAAATTTATATGAAAACTGATGTTGTGGATAATTTAATTTTTATTTTTTTAAAAAATAAAAAATAATTATAAATTAATTAAGATTTTAAATATTATCATATATTATTAAAATTTATAAAATATAATATTTTTTAAAAATAATAAAATAAAATAAATAAATTTATAATTATTATTATTTAATATATTTTATATATAAATAAAATTAATTTCAATTTTATTTTTTTTATAAATCAAATATTTTATTAAAATTTTAATTTCATTTCCAATTGTACTAAAACATGGCTTAGTTTTAAGCACTGCAGAGCACAATGGAAATCAATAACTTCATTTTTGCCCTGTTACTTGGTAAAGTAACCAAATCCTAATGGGCATGTAATGAGAATACCAACAATTATTAGAATCAATTGATAGAGGTTATATTCGTTTAAGTAAGATTTTAGATTCGAGTTCTAGTATATGTAATCGTGTTGAATTAGTTATTGAAAGACTTTTGTCGTCCTTATAGTTCTATCCGGATCGAACCAGATTAGTCAAAATTCAATAAATTTTAAATGTCAATAGATCATGTAAAAAAATTAATTGAATAATATAAAATAAAAACTCTAATTTTTTTTTTTTACATTATCATTTTGTTAGGATTTTATGAGCTACAACCTATTAGTTGTTAGTATCGAAGGTGAAAAGAGCCTACTACTCACTTACAGTGACTATCACATCAGTGAATTGCACCACCCTCACTGATACTAAAAAGAAATCCTAAACTTAACATTTATTTTTAAGATTAATATAATTTTTTATTTTTTAATATTAATAATAAACTTTAAATTTTTTAATTTTAAATATTATGTCAAATCAACTTCAATTTATATGAAATATTTTGGTAAATTGACATTCAAGTTCATTATAATTATTAATAAAATGGCTGAATGCATAACTTCATCCCTGAATTTTATAAGATTAATATCTGGCACATCTTAATTTTTATTATTTTTTATTTAATTTTTAAAATTATATTTTGAACCTTTTATACTTTTTAATTTTATTTAACTCATACAATATCAAAATAAATAAAAAATTAATTTTAAATAATTTAAAGCATATAAAATACTAAAATTATCTTTAAAACAATATCTATAGAATTAAAAATTAATATTAAAAAGTTAGAAAAAATTTATTTTTAATTATATTCTCTTTTTTATTAAACATGATTTTAGTTTATATAAGGCTTTTTTGTGTTTATATCCACATTAATTTATAAAATATTTCAATTTTATGTATTATAGGAGTCAACTAGGCTCAAAATAAAAATTTAAAGGTTGAATAAAACATAATCATAATTGATGAGTGTTAGAAGTTAATTGAGTAAAGTTTAATAGTAAAAATTTGCATTCAGCTATTTTATTAATTAGTATAATCATTTTATTATAATTGAGTAAGTCACGTTATGAGGATCCTTATCATTCCATTTTTTGAAAATCAAATTTCTGAAATTCAGCTGTTTCCATGAGTCCCCCGTAGGTTTGTTTGCACCACCACCGGAATCTGAACACAGCCACCTACTGACATTCTAACATAATCACAACAGATAAAATAGCAAAGCTTTGGATTTTTAATCATAAATATCCCTTGATATGTAAATGATTCCCATCTTCAAAAAATTTAACACAAAACATGATCGCCAGAATGAAAATCAATTAATAAATATATCAATTAATTTTTTATTTGAATTATGACACTTTATTTCTTCCAAATTTTTAATATTAACATTATTATATACTTAACGATTAATTTAATATAGTTGTTCAAAAAAAATAATTTAATGTAATTTTTTAAGTTCAATTAATAATTAAATAATAAATATTAATTAATTTATTCTAACTTTTTTTATTAAATTTTATAACAATATCTAAAAATGATAATTATACCACTTTTTTTATAAAAAAAATATACTTTTAAATAAATTATATGCTCTATTTTTTAAAATATAAATACAGATACAAGAAAAAAAATTAATTAATTATAATTATATAATTTTTTACTTATTTTATAATTAATCTTTCAACATTTTCGCATTAAAATTTTCATAATTAATTCTTTTATAAAATTTATTAATTTTGATTTTAATTATTTACTTATTAAATTTAATATAATAAAACTTATAAAATTATGTTATCTAATTTGATTTATATTAAATAAAATATAAGTAGACCTAATTAAAATAGAAAATATTATATTTTTAACAAAATTCTTACTAAAATTTTAATTAATTTAATTTCATTAGAGATAAAATATAAATTAACATAATTAAAATAGGAATCATACTTTCAATTAAATTAGAATTATATGTTAATTAATTTCATTTTAATTAGAGATAACATAGAAGTTTACCTATTTAGAATAGAAAAATGTACTTTCAATTAAATTAGAATTAAATTTTAATTAATTTTACTTAATTTAATTTTGTTAGATATAAAATACACAAATTATATCATGGACCCATGTCTATGTTGCAATATGGACCAAGGATCCATTACACGTGGGAAATGAAAAAGTCCGCGCTTGATTTGTTTTTTTTTACGTTTCAGCTGATAATGGTGTTAATGTGTTTTATTGATTGAGAGTTTTCCTCTTTTGAAACTCTCCTTTTTTTTGATATTTCAAGAGAATTTCTCTTCTTCTCTTTGTATTTGCGCAAGTTTTTCTTCTTCGTCTTTTTCTCCATATTTGTGTTTTAGTACCGTTAATCGTGTTTCTATGTCTATGTTTTTTGTGATCTTCTTGTTTCTGATTCATTATTGTTTCTGTGGTTCTTTTAATCTGCTTGTTTCTAGCTCATTATTGTTCTTTTTATTCAAGTTTGTTGTTAAATGGATAATCAGATGTCAAATGTTAATGCAATTTGTGAGAATTTAGGTAAGTTATGTTTTTTTTTTATTGCTTTTAACATTTTTTATCATTATAATGAACTTTGTTGGTTGAAATTGTTTTAGAAGTTGTTTTTCTATTGTTTGATTGATTACATTTTAGTTTTTGTGTTTGTGTTAATTTTTCTCATTTAGAAGTATAGTTTTATTAGTTTTTGTATGTAGGTTCATTGATTTCAATGTAGAGATCCAATTGTTATACATTGCATGTTCATATAATTTTTTGCAAAGTAATTGTTGTATGTTTTGTAATGAATATATAGGTCACTGTTAGTGAATATGTCCATAATTAATAATGAATCTGGTTATACGTTTAATGTTTTTAATTATGTTTTTTATGATGTTTTTTTGTAGATAATGTTTATGGTGATGATTTATTAGGATTGATTGTAAATTCTTGTGAAGAGGCTTATGATTTATATAATGAATATGCTTTT
>CATIWM010614259.1:0-10984 GCA_949671775.1 Mallotus repandus | reverse complement strand
TGTAAAAAATGTGGCTTTAATATGTAACGACACTCAAATAAGTGACACTTTAAAAAAATGATGGTACAAGTCTGAAATGACATTTTTAAAATTTTTAACAACATTTTACCACTGTCATTATAAACCAATTTTCTTGTAGTGTCCCTAGTGTCGGTCACGAACCTTCGGTTCGGGTCATGATAAAGTTGGTATCAAAGCCATTGTTTTATTTTCAGCTCTAATGATCTTTGAGTTACGTTTTTCTTATACTGCGGTAATTAGGTTGATAAATGTCAATTGTTGTCCTCGTTGCTTCTAGACTTCCATGTTTGTGTCTGTCCCTTATTGTGTTTTGATTTTCTTTTGGTTCTGTCTTTTCAGAATGAGAAGGAGAGCACGGAATGCTCCTGCTACCGAGGCAGCATATGATGATGATGAGCAGTCTGTACAGGATGAGATTCCTCCCCATGCTCCTCGTTGTAGGGAAAGAGGTAGGGGAAGGGGTAAAGGCAGACATAAAGCAGAAGCAACTCAGATGCAAGAATAAGAGCAGCATGTTGAACAAGGAGTTCCTAGGGTTGATCCTACAACTTTTGCAGCTGGAATGGCAGGCATTAACCAAGGCTTGGCAGCTCTGAATTAAGCTATGCCTTTAGTTTAGCAGATGCTTCAACAGAGGAATAAGGGGATATCTGATGTAGATACAGCGTTACTGTACTCCAGAGTGGGAAGAGTTTCTTTTGATGGCATTGGATTTTCATAACACTATTGAGGCCATAACTCGGACAGGTTACACAGATTATCAGTGGATTATGGTTGTGGAGTTATCTGTTCAGGCCGCAGCTTATGATTGGTTCATACAGTTAATCCAGTCCCGCATGACTACGATGACTTGGTTGGAATTTAAGGAAGAGTTTCTAAGGTATTTTTTTCCAGTATTGATGAGGGATAACTACAGATGGCAGCTACTGCACATAAGTAAGGGTGATAGGTCAGTTGTAGACTACACCCATGAGTTCCTCAAACTGGGTCATCATGCACTAGATGTGATGCAGGATGATAAGAGAGCTGTAGAGTTATTTATGACGGGTTTAGGTGCAGCCTACATTAGTATCCAGACTATAGGCCAAAAGTTGGACAATGTGATTAAGGAGGCTCGACAGCTTGAGAGGCGCCACATTATGCATGGCACCATTCCTGACCTTTATGCGAGCAACAGCAGTGGTGTAATGATGACCCAGGGGTTTCAGCAGCCTGTGTTTCAGATTGGCAGTTTCGATAATCATACTGCAGGCACTTTATAGCAAGGTTATTGGAGTAATCGGGCGTATAGGACTAGCAGATAGAGTAGTATACCTTTGAGATTTGGACCTAGAGCCAGCAGTGGTAGTAGTAGTCAGAGCTTTGGGCATGGTAGTTCAGGCTCGAGGCCCAGTGCATGCCCTACTTGTGGCCGAGTACATCAGGGACCATGCCATTTGCTGACTGGAGCTTGCTTCAGGTGTGGGCAGATTGGACATCTTGCTGGAGCTTGTCCTAACACCAGGTATCAGTCTTCTTTTGCCCAGGGATCTTCATCTTCAGTTGCTCAGCTGTGTCAATAGGTGCATCAGCCCTACCAGGTACCTATATACCCTCAGCAGAGGTCGACTCAGTATGTGGGCCAGCAAGGCCTAGGTTCAGGAGGTAGATATGGGGGTAGACCAAGTGGTAGAGGATTCACTCAGCCTTCTAGTTCTCAGCAGGTTGGCCGCGGATAGGAAAAGGTGTTCACTCTGACTCCTTAGGATGCTCAGGCATCTAATGCGGTGGTAGCAGGTACTCTCTCAGTGTGTTCTTTTGAGGCTAGAGTTTTATTTGATCCTCGTGCATTACATTCTTTTATTTCACCTGTCTTTGCTTCAGGGATAGAGTGGCAACCTTCCAAGTTATTATTTCCCTTATCTATAGCGACTCCACTTAGTGACGAGTTAGAGACAGACATATTTTTTCCATCTTGTCCGGTGTTGGTAGAACGTAGAGAGTTGCTTGCAGACTTGGTATTGTTGGATGTGATCGACTTTGATGTGATCTTGGGGATGGACTGCTTAGCTCGACACTATGCCACGCTGGATTGTCAAGAGAAGGTAGTGACTTTCAGCATCCTTAATGATGAAGAGTTTTAATTCAGAGGCGATAAGAGTTCAATGCCTCAGAATCTTATTTCTGCAATCACATCTATAAAGATGCTTAATAGAGGATATAAAGGCTATTTAGCTATGGTCAGAGATAAAAAGGTGGACATAGGAGCAGTTGAGAAGGTGCCAGTGGTGTGTGAGTTTCCTGATGTTTTTCCAGAAGAATTGCCAGGATTGCCACCAGACAGAGAGATAGAATTTTGTATTAATGTTGTACCTAGTACGAATTCTATCTCTATGCCACCTTACAAAATGGCACCTGTAGAGTTGAAAGATCTTTATGAGCATTTACAGGAGTTACTTGATAAGGGTTTTATCAGACCTAGCACATCTCCTTGGGGTGCACCGATGTTATTTGTGAAGAAGAAAGATAGTAGTCTTCGACTTTGTATCGACTACAGATAGTTAAACAAGGTCACCATCAAGAACAAATATCCTCTCCCAAGGATTGATGATTTATTTGATCAGCTTCAAGGAGCACAATATTTTTCTAAGATTGATTTGAGGTCAATGTATCATCAGCTGAGAATTAGAAGTGGAGATGTACCTAAGACTGTATTTCGGATGAGATATGGCCATTATAAATTTTTGGTGATGTCCTTTGGGTTGACTAATGCCCCTAAGGATTGATGATTTATTTGATCAGCTTCAAGAAGCAAAATGTTTTTCTAAGATTGATTTAAGGTCAATGTATCATCAGCTAAGAATTAGAAGTGGAGATGTAACTAATTAGAAGTAGAGATGTAACTAAGACTATATTTCGGACGAGATATGGCCATTATGAATTTTTGGTGATGTCCTTTGGGTTGACTAATGCCCCAGCAACCTTTATAGACTTGATGAATCGGGTATTTAGACCATTCATGGACCAATTTGTGATTGTCTTTATTGATGATATCTTGGTCTATTTAAGAAGTAAAGAGGAGCATGCAAGGCATTTGAGGTTTGTGCTTCAGACCTTGAGGGAACATAAATTATATCCTAAGTTCTCGAAATGTAAGTTTTGGTTAGGCCAAGTGGCATTCTTAGGCCACGTGGTATCCAAAGATGGCAAAGTGGATCTCAAGAAGATTGAAACAGTTACAGAATGGCCAAGACCGATAACAGTCACTGAAGTGAGAAGTTTTCTAGGTTTAGCAGGCTATTACAGGAGATTTGTGAAGGATTTCTCTAAGATTGCAGCACCTTTAACAAGACTAAATCAGAAGAATGTCAAGTTTGTTTTGACTGACAGATGTGAAGAGCACTTCCAGTTGCTTAAGGACTTATTGACTTCAGCTCCAGTATTGACTTTACCTTCAGGGAATGAAGGGTATACAGTGTACTGTGATGCTTCTCGAGTAGGACTGAGGTGTGTATTGATGCAGAATGGGAGAGTAGTTTCTTATGCTTCATGTCAGTTAAAGAAGCACGAGCAAAACTACCCCACCCATGATTTGGAAATGGCAGTTGTGGTGTTTGCTTTGAAGATATGGAGGCATTATTTATATGGTGTGACTTATGAGATACACCGACCATAAGAGCTTAAAGTGCATCTTTCAGCAAAGAGACTTGAATTTGAGATAAAGGAGAAGGATGGAACTTCTAAAAGATTACGATTGCTCTATTCTTTACCATCCTGGTAAAGCGAACGTGGTAGCTGATGCACTGAGTAGGAAGTTAGCAGGCAGTCTTGCTCACATCAGCACAGAAAAGAGGCCAATCATTAAGGAGTTGCATGAACTAATTGATCAAGGATTGCAGTGGAAGATAACCAAGAAATGTCTTTTAGCTTAATTCAGAGTACGATCAGTGCACTTAGATCAAGTTAAAGCAACTCAGAGAAGAGATCCACAGTTGCAAAAGATTATGTTTAAAGTGCAACAAGGTCAATCCAGTGACTTTATAATTAACAGTGAAGGCACGTTGCATTTGGGCACGAGGCTCGTGTACCAGATATGGATGAATTAAGAAAGAAGATTATGGTGGAAGCTCATTTTTCTGCTTATAGTATTCATCCAGGTTATACCAAGATATATCATGATTTGAAAGATACATATTGGTGGAATGGGACGAAGAGAGACATTGCAAAATTTGTGTCCAAGTGTCTTACTTGTTAGCAAGTGAAGTTGGAACTTCAGAGGCCTTCAGGATTATTACAGCAGTTGCCCATCCTAGAGTGGAAGTGGGATATGATTGCTATGGATTTTGTAGGTGGTTTACCTCGTACATCAAGTGGCTATAATGTTATCTGGGTGATAGTTGACAGATTGACAAAGTCAGCTCACTTTCTACAAATTAAGAAGATGTACTCTACTGACAGGTTAGCAAGATTGTATGTTTATCGGATCGTTTATTTTTATGGAGTACAAGTGAGTATAATGTCTGATAGAGGAGCCACTTTTACTTCAGTCTTTTGGCAAGAATTACATAAGGCCTTGGGTACAAGGATGGACTTCAGTACAGCTTTTCATCCTCAAACTGATGGTCAGTCTGAAAGGAACATTCATACTTTGGAGGATATGCTTCGAATGTGTATGATGGATTTTGGTGGTCAATAGGACGTGCACTTGCCATTGATTGAATTTGCATATAGCAATAGTTATCATGCAAGTATTGAAATGGCTCTGTATGAAGCATTGTATGGAAGAAAGTGCAGATTGCCTTTGTGTTGGGAAGTTGGCGAGAGACAGTTGACAGGACCAAAATTGGTGCAAGTAACTTTTAAAAAGAAACCCATCATTCAGCAGAGGTTAAAGACAGCCTTCAGCAGACAGAAGAGCTATGTAGACCCTAAGAGGAAGGATTTGTCATTCTCTATTGGAGACTTGGTGTTTTTTAAAGTGTCTCCAATAAAGGGAGTGATGAGGTTTGGTAAGAAGGGTAAGTTGGCTCCCAGATATATTGGACCCTTCGAGATTCGATCGAGAGTTAGCGAAGTGGCGTACTGACTGGTGTTACCGCCAGAGTTGTTGTGGATTCACCCAGTGTTTCACATCTCGATGTTGAGGAAGTATGTTCCTGATCCTTCACACGTTCTTCAGCTTCAGACAGTGGAGCTCAGTGAAGATTTGGCGTATGAAGAGTACCTAGTGGTGATAGTGGATCGACAAGTTCGACAGCTTCGCACTCAAGAAATTTCGATGGTGAAAGTGCTGTGGAGCAACCATATGGTGGAAGATTGCACGTGGGAGACCGAGGCAGTGATTCAAGTGGCATATCCCTATCTTTTTTATTTGTAAAAATCTTGTACTCCTTTTGTTTTATTTAAAATTCAAGGACGAATTTTTATAAGGAGGGAAGATTGTAAACACTCGAATTATTTTTTTAAAATTATAAAATATATTTTGAGACTTGCAGTGTTAATAAATATTTTATTAATATTAAGATTATTATTTAGTGAAGTTAAATTTTAATAATTGCTAATGAGAATTATTTTAATTATTATTTATAAAAGTGTGTTAATTTTATTTTAATAAATTGTTTTATTGTGCATACTTTTAAGGTTGAGAGAATTTAATTTGATATTGTATTAGTATTTTATTAAAAGAAAATGGGGTTAGCTTAAAATTTTCGAGGTTAACATTTTCCTTCCCTTTTTTTCTTCTTTTTCTTTTTCTTCTTCTTATTCTTCTTCTTTCTCTCAGCCGGAACTGAACCAGCCACCGCTGCCCATTGCCTCGCTACCGCTGCTTATCACCACACCACAACCACCACCTACTCGCCTCACCGTCCACCTCCAGCCACCATCACCGGTCATTTTCTCTCTCTATCGGTTCATTTTCGGCTAATGTTCATCTTCTCTTGGCCAGTGACGATTCCGGCGTCCCTAGCCGGCAAACTTGGGCTCTAAAGCTTCGTCTCGGAGTGGGCTTCTCAATTCCTTAATTTGTTTAAGGAATTAACTTAGGTAACAACCTCAAATTTGGATTTTTCAATTATGTGTTTTTAGGTTAAACTATAAGTTTGAGCTTGAAAATGATTTTATTAGGTATAGGTGCTTTATGATTATTTGATGTTGAGGTTGTAAGCTATCCATTGATGATTTTTATTTATTTTTCTGAAATTATTTTTGAAATTTGCACTATTCTGGTGCTCGGGGTTACTGTTTCGGTACCGTTCCGGGATCGGAAAGAATATATTCTTAATAAATTTTACTGATTATTTTGAGCAAGTTTCGTGAAGAAAGTTTATTAAACTGATTATTTTGAGCAAGTTTCGTGAAGAAAGTTTATTAAAATTATGTATAGAAGTTCTATTATATATTTTTGAATGTTTATGTGAAAAATGAATTTTTGGAAAAATTAGTAAATTTTATATTTTAGTTGAAATTATTGTTAATTAATATGTTTTAGACAGTATTTGAGTAATAAATGGTATAAAAATAAATTTTATGAATTATTTCTTATTTTTGCTAATTATTAGTAATTTTCGAAAAACTATACGAATAATAAGTTTGTTTATTATTTTAAGCCTAAATGAGTTATTTGCTAATTTTATAATGTAATTAAGTAATTTAAATGGTTATTTGCGATTAATGTTAATTTAATTGTAAGATTTGAATTATATATGTTTATTAACGAAAATTTAAGTATAAGCTAGAATTTTATTATTTATTTGAAAATTATATTATTTTATTGATTATTGTGAAATTGGAAGTCGGTCGGAATTGTGTGTAGTTTGGGAGTCCGACTCTAGTGTAGTTCTGTGTAGTATATTCGAAGTGTGTTTTCGTGCAGGAACGACTCTATTTTTAGTAGAGAGATGTCTGTTTTACGGAGCAGATTCTGCCAAATTTTCAGTAGATTTCTCGTAAAGCGTGAAATTGGCATGGGTCGAAATTCTAGTTTTAGAAGAGTTATGTCTTAGATTGAGTCAATTCTTCACTTCATGAATTTATTTATTTTATTTTACGAGTATATTTTAAATAAATATTATTTATTTTAGAGAACTCCAGGGCACGAGCTGTAGGCAGAGAACGCGTCGCCCGGCACGCTCATCCTGTGAGTTAATTTTATAAGATGTGTGTTGTGTGTGTTTAAGTGTAATTTTCTAGCAATTAAAATAAAGCATGTTTAAAGAGAAAAATTATTCGATATGATTTATTTATTGAATTAATTGTTTATTCATTCACTATTTAATGATTTATTTATTTTATTTTATTATTTATAATTTCAAATTGATTTGGAGATAATGGTAGAACGTGCTACCTAGTGGGTATCACTAGGACCACGTGCGCACGGGTAGTATCTTAGTATATGATTAATATGTAAATGGTTAGAGCTCGGTTGATGCATTGTTCTCAGGCTGGTAAATTAAAAGAAATAGAAATGTAATTCAGTTGATGTATTGCTCTCGGGACATCCAATATGACATAAGTAAAATGATTGTGGCAGTAACTCGGTTGATGCATTGCTCTCGGAACGACAGTCACTTAGATTAAGAGAGCCGAAAGGCTATTAAAATAATGGTTTAGGTGTTCTACCAGTTTTCCACCAAAATAATTATTTTAAATATTTTTATACAAGGATTTCCTATTAAATTGGTTTAAGAAGTTTTTAAGAGACTTTATATAATATTATCTAGAAAAGTAAATGATTTTAATAATTATATTTATTTTATTCTATTTTATTTTAAAAAGGGTTTTAACAAATGGTTTTTAAAACCAGCATGCATTTTATAAAATTGATTCACTCAGTGAGGTCTGATTCCCCTCAACTTATTTTTTTTAGGATCTCACAGTTTGTCTGATAGTATTCCCTATTTACGCCGAGTTCGTTCTTCACCTGCTGCATTATGTATGTTAATTTGATTATGTACTGTGTAACTGAATTCTAGACACCGCAGTAGTTAAATTCAAAATATGTATTATTGGTATTCTAATTGTACCTGACTTTTAAATATTGTATTTGAATGATATTGTATTTAAAGAATATTGTTTTATGCTATTAATATTGTGCATTTATTTTAATTTATTGTTATGTGTAATGTTTTATTCTGCGAAATTTTTTTTAAGGCTTGTTACGGGTTTTGGTTACTTTATGTATCCCCATTCCCTAGTGCCAGTCACAAATCTTCAGTTCGGGTCATGACAATTTAAAAGGGACACACGTGTCCTTTTTCTTTTTTTTTTTAAAAAAAAATGGCCCTAACACTTTTTTATTTTATTTTCAGAAACGGCCTCGAAACATGTCGGATAAGTTTTCGAGACGTGTCAATGTCAAAAACGTGTCCGACACGGGACGCTGCTCTTTATAGAAGTGTCCGTGCAACATAGAAGTTGTGCAGCTTGTTCAATAACAAACATTAAATATCTTTCATTTTTTTTTTGTTTATTTTCCATATATGAAACAATCTCTTATACTTTTATTCAAAATTTCTTAATAATATACAAAATTTCTGCAAATTCTGTTTCTTAAATGCAATACATAATGTGACACCCAACCCTATACGCACCCCTATTAGAATGTTATCTTTGAACATCTAATAAGGAAGCCTATAGGATAAGGCAATACTTCTAAAATTTATGCCAAAATGTCAAAAACTTAAACCAAATAGATTTATGGTTGTACTTTATGGAATCATATAACTATAGGGAGAGTAAATTTTTTTATATATATAAATAATCTAAATGTTGTAACCTCAAGGCTACATTCAAATGGATTCCATTACTGTTATATCCATATTTAGCCAAAATGTCAACAACTCTAAATGAGCAACACTTATATATAACACCATATTTAAATAAATTTATGATCACGTTCATCAATGATATTTTGGTATATTCAAGAACAAAGGATGAACATGCAGAACATTTGAGGACAGTATGGGAAATTTTGAGGGAAAGACAATTGTACGCCAAATTTAGCAAGTGTGAATTTTGGTTAGACAAGGTAATTTTCTTAGGGCATGTGATATTAGCTGAGGGAGTGTATGTTGGACATGTAGCTTATTGTTTAGCCTTACCGCCCTACTTAGCGGGAATTCATAACGTTTTCCACGTGTCAATGTTACGACTTATGAAGATATAGAAGTGACCCTTCCCACGTGCTGTAAGAACAACCAGTGGAATTGAAAGAAAATTTAAGTTATGATTATTGCTAATTATTCACACCAGTTATATACAATCCTCCATAAGTGCTAAAGTACCGATTACAACCCAAATATTTACAATTATTAAACACTAAAATATATAGCTTGTAATCAACTACCACAATTAACCATATTTCTCACAGTCATATATACACAACAGGGTTACATAGTCTAAAAAGAACAAAAGATATGTTCAAGTCACCATCAGAGCTAATTAAGTATCAGAGAGACACGGACATCAAACGCGGTCTCATAAATCACAAGTACTACTGTAATGACAAGGTATTTATGGTTTTCCCTAATAGTCAAAAAATGGAAGGGGACAGTTGCAGGCTCTACCTGCACTTTCCAATCGAACACTGTACCAGCAGAGAGCCCAAACGAGAATTTAATGGTCATCTCACTTTCTTGCAACTTTTAACAAACAAGCAAACAACTCTAACTACTAATATTATAGTCAACATGAAAAAGAAAAATAGTAAGCAGTGAGTATTTTCAAAGAAAATACCTAGTGAGTGAATAGAGGAAACAAGATATAAGTACAAAAAAACAAAGGATATAATTATTGTACGAAGGAGATAATTTATCAACATCAATAATTAAGAGGGAATTTAAACTAATAAATAATCACATAGAAATTATTTGCTTTTAATATTATTTGCTTTGGATCTCAAAATCTTTATGATTTATGACCTCAAAACTTTTACTTAAAAAATAATCACATAGAAATTGAATAAGTAGCTGATATCTTTTATTTTTACACTTTATATACTTTTAATTGTTTAATTAAGGCATTTGATATTTAATTAATAATTATTATTTAATATTGCTGACTTTAACCAAGAATCACCCTTAACATATTTATATATATAAAAAAAAGAGTCACTTGGCCAATTTATACTCAAATAATGACCTTTAACACCTTATTGTTAATAACAATAAGAATAAATTCTCAATTTAAATAAATTCAGTAGTTGATAAATTAATGAGCACCAATACACGTATGTAGACGGATATCAATATGAATAGTACTCTAAAGGTCTAATAAACTTGTATGCATACAGTTAACCACTCGGATCTACTCCAAAGGCATAATGGATCTCGAGTGCTGTCCCAAAGACAGTTACATAAAATATGACCATTTCAAGTAATTAATTTCCATCAATTCATTTCAATAGTTGTACCCCAGCTATAGTCTTACATCAATTCAATTCACAATGTGAAATGCAGTATCCTAGATACTGTCTTACAATTCACAGGACTAGCCATGTTCCAGACATGGTCTTACTATCCATATTTATATACATGTTTGTGCTCAATTCCACTTTTCCAATTTATTTCCTCAATTATTATTAAATAAATTACTCATGTATAATTCAAAATTATGCTCTTTATTAATTAAATTTTTATAACTATACCTTCACAAGTATAAATTTAATTGTGAAACTCGTTCATTGTTCTAAGGTAAGGAATGTGCCATAACTAAATAAAATATATTATGTTATTTATATTATTAATACCTATACATATATATATATATATATATATATATTTATTTATTTATTTTTAATTTCCAATTTCTGACTCAAATTCTAGGTGCTATAACCATACAAAAGTGGTTTATTATTAATAGCTTTTACTGATTTATAAAATCTAAAGCACCCTAACCAATATGTAACCAAAACCAAGTTCCAACTCATTTTTACTATTCAGCATGGTCATAGGCAATGAAAAACTTATTTGATCGTCATTGAGGC
>CATIWM010613819.1:0-16543 GCA_949671775.1 Mallotus repandus | reverse complement strand
TTGTGTAATCTCAATCTTGTGAATAAGATTGTGGGTGATTGAAAATCCTAACTTGGGGATAAGTTAGGTGGAGACGTAGGATTGTTGTTGAATCCGAACTCCTTAAATCATTGTGTTCTTCATTCTTCCTTCCCAACATTCTTCTTATTTTTGTTTAAATTTCAATTACTATCGATTTGAATTCGATTGCCTTATTCACCCCCCCTCTAAGGCATTTTCATGAGGGACCCTTCACATAACCCGAGAATGGTAGAAGGAGTCAGAATGCGAAACTTAAAGACCCAAATCTATAAAAGGGGATGTGTGGGGAATAGAATACTCAAAAAAGGAAAGAATGACAAAGTATTTGAAGTAACTCACATCAACCACTAGCTGTACCCCACAAACCTTGGACCTACCTCTGCATGCATCATCCAAGTTGTAGAGGAGATAGCCATAAGCAGTTAAGGTCCTGCAGTAGGGGAAGCAACTAAGAGTCGCCAGTACTGTTCATATTAGGGACCACTATAATGCTTATCAAGTAGAAGATAAGGCATTGGGCCCGTCGCTTGACGCCGACAACTCTGTCTCCAGTAGCATCATTGCAGGCCTGCTAGAGCTGATCATACAAAATCAGACTGCCTTGACCAACTCTGAACTTAGGGGGGCAATCCAATAAATCGCGGTACAATGTTATGGGGTCCTCAAGGATGTCAAAGGGAACCTGTCGACTGGAGAATGAGAACCCCATGATAGCAGTAAAGTCTAAGGGCAAAATCATCATCTCCTTGAAATGGTAGTGGAAGGTATGCATACAATCTAACCACCTCTCAATCAAGGCAGTTATAATAGCTTGTCGACTCTTCAATGACTTTGGACCCTCCAACAAGCCATCAAGTAAAACATCAAAACCAAGACCACGCACCTGGTCTCATAACTCTGCGAGTAGCTTCCAATAGAGCTTCTTAGCTCTAGTGAAGCTACCTAGTAGCACTAACGATGTCACCACAGCCTAATCATAGGGAAGTCAGCAAAACATAAACTTTTATAAGAATTTTTTCTATCTATATGCGATAATAAGCGCTAACTACTAGTTTACTTATTGATTGCAGGTGTACAATGTCACAATGCTCTAAAAAAGAAGTTAGCAAAACACAGATTCTGACTTAGAAATTTTTTTACTTAAATATGATAATCAACGCTAACTACTATTTACTCGTTATTTGCAGATGATCGATGTCACACAATCAGGACAGGAAATGACCTGACAAACACATCCTAGCATGTAGTCTAAGGGAAGTAAAATCCTAACAAAGTACATCTCTAAGTGTCACTAGACATGTAAGGAAGCTAATTCTAGCAAAGAAAGTATCATGAACGCTAGTTCTTAAATAATCTAAATTAATTATGAAGTTTTCAACACTAACTTCTTATATCCTATCATGCAAGGGAGATAAAGCATTAAAGGGAAGAAAGCACCAAAAAACTGAGTTTGAAGTACTGACTTGTTGCCGATGAAGCACGCAGATGTGCTCCTTCAAGTTTGAGACGAGAGGAATCTCTTGTCCCCTCGTCACTCTATGGCTTATGTAATGAGTAGGCACCGACTTCTGATACACAACACTACCCGCCGCCTGACCCTCCTGATCAACTCCCGGATCGAGATCCTCCAAAGGAATATCAAAATCGGGGATGTCCATGAAATCGCCTTTGCCTTCACCTTCTTGCATAGGTATTGAAGGGAAGAAATCCTAAGGTTCAAAGAATCTAAGTAGAGAAGAGAAAACAGAAAGTTGAAAATGAAGAAAATGACAAAAGAAAGGCCTTTTATAAGCTTTATCCCATGGATCTAGGATGGACCCATGCGCATGGGTTCCAACCCACGCGCATGGGTTCCAACCCACGCGCATGGGTCCGACCTAGGCCCATGGGTCTTTGAACCCATTCTCGTGGGTCGATGGACCCACACATATGGGAAGCACACACGGTCCAACTCAGGGCCCACCAAAGCCCCCGAGATGCACATTTTTGTGCACCAAAACTTCCAAATGGTCCTAAAGGCATTATGAAGGCCCAAGAACTAGTCCACGACATATTTCGGGTCAGGAATCCTTAGTAAAAGCCCAAAATGACCTTGAAAAAATACACAAATTCAAGGAAGTCCTCTATGCACCCTTTTCCTCTTTTTTATTCTTTTTGCACATAAATTCATTCATGCATTCATACATTTATTTGCATTCCAAACATTATTTTCTCATGCTCTCGGAGGTGTACTCGCACTAAAGAGGAGGCACGTAACAGAGACGGACTAGTCAACCTCGACAGCAACCATCTTACTTTGACAAAATTTTCAAAACTTCCCAACTTTGACTAGCAGCTTCGAGTTGGGATTCTTAATTCTAATAAATCTAATGCTTGACGACCTCATGAAAGGCAGAAAATTCACCAAAGGAAGAGTTGTAGGGAACCAAGACGTTCAGGTAACTTGTGATTATCATGTTAGACCCTGGAAGAGGTTTAAATGCCAAAAAGAAAAGAAAAAAGAAAAAAAGAGAAATAATAATAATAAAATAAATAAATCATCATACTCGATCTACTCCAATGCTCCCTAAAGGAGTAAGAGTATTCAAAGAACTCTTTGACGGCATTTGCACTGAATTTTAAAAGGTAGGGAATGCTTGAGAAGAGAAAATACTCTGCAAAAGAAGTATGATCAAAGCATTTACTTCCAAAGGGATTGACATGATATCAAAGGTTGCCTTGTATGTTGCGATTCTTGTCGACCTCACCTAGTGAATTTCCTTCTAATTATGGGGAATGCTTGCTTTCCATTCGGTAATGAGAAACGTCCTTGGCAAAGGGATGTTGGTAAAACCTCAGAGAAATGGTGAAAACCTCATCAAGGTGAGACAGTCATAACCAGATTAACTTGAAGTTCCTAGCACCTACGACTCACCAGTAAAGGTAAGTTACCGGAAGCACGAACGAGACTCTCATACGCCTTAACTTTTGAAAAAATACACAACACACATGAACACATTTTTAGCCTTATTTGGGCTCACTTTCTGAAAAACATATGACACATAAGCACATTTTTTTAGCCTTATTTGGGCTCACTTTTTGAATAATACACAACGCTATTCGTTTGTAGCTTGGTAAGGGTTACACATCACCTGCCATTTGTAGCTTGGTAAAGGTTACACAATACCCGTCATTTGTAGCTTGGTAAAGGTTACACGGTACCTATCATTTATAGCTTGGTAAAGGTTACAGGACACCCATTAATTGTAGCTTGGTAAAGGTTACAGGACACCCATCGTTTGTACCTTGGTAAAGGTTACACGACACCCATTGGTGGCTTGGAAAAGGTCACGATACCCTGCTTGTGGCTTGGAAAAGGTCACAGCTCCCCTACTTTGTAGCTTGGAAAAGTTCACAGTGCCCCTGCTTTGTAGCTTGGTAAAGGTTACATAGCCCCCCTCATGAAAGTTTTTTTTATCTCACTGGTTTCTAAAACTTGCTTCCTATGCATTGACAAGCGTTAGCTCGATCAATGCATGTGAAGTAGGGGGCAAATGTTACAGCCCAAATTTTGATAGTCCCCCAAAAATCAGATGATGAAGGATTCCTGTCAGTCAAACCAGGGGAAAACTCCTTTAGAAGTTTTCTCGACCATGCTTAGATCGAAAAGAAACCCAAAAGAAACCAAAAAGACACAAAAAAGAAACCAAAAATAACCAAGTTTGGCCAAAAAGGACAAAAAAAGTAGGGGAAAAGCCCATAGGAATAGGCTCGTGGTTTAACCCAAGCTCATGGGTTAAAATGACCTTTTTACCCCTGCATGGGTTTTGAACACAAGAGCTTGGGTCTTGAACCCAAGCTCGTGGGTACTCGGGCCTAATTGATAAAAATACAAAATTTTCTCATTTAGGGAGGATTTTAGCATATTTTTCGAGGTAGACTCCTAAAGAGAGAACACTACGGTTTGGGATGATTTTTTCTCTCTCTCTCCTAAAGTATTTGGAGACCTATTTACACCTAAACACCTAACCAAAATCATTTTTTCTTTTCTTTTTTGTCTTAGGGTTTAGACCATCAAATGTAAACCGAGCTCCTTCTTAGTCAAAGCATGCATCAAGGGTAAATCCTGATCCCTCTGAGGATCCCTAACTATTTTTAATTAAAAATTGCATTTTTATCATCCTCTTCATCTCATTTCTATCATTTTTATCATTTTTTGCATTTTTATTCATTTTATCGTGAATATTTATTATATTGGTAAAGTTGTGTTTTTTGTGATGATCTTGAAGTTTGGATATAAGATATGATGGAGTAGTGGGAAGTTTGGGTGATTCAATGAGTGTTTGCATTCATTTTTATAGTTTTCCACCACTTTTACATTATTTTTCCATTTATATAAAAAATGGGTATTTTGGTGTAAAGTTAACATTTTTAATATTGTTTTTGCATCATTTTAATTTATTATTTTTACTACTATATTTTTATTGATATTTCTGCATTTTCTCATTTTTATTACATTTTTATTATTTTTATTGTATTTTATGCTATTTGTGGTAAATTTGGCCCTTTTATCATAAAGTTCATATTTTTATAGTAAAAATGTCTCCTTTATCACTTTACTATTTTTATTTCTACAATTCTTATTTATTTTCATATTTATTTCTGTATTTTTATTATTTTTATGGTATTTTTGTAATTTTTATTGCATTCATGCCTTTTATAGTAAAATTGACATTTTTATCATAAAATTCACATTTTTATGGTAAAAATGTCATCTTTATTATTTTTATTACTTTATTACTGTCATACTTATTTATTTGTTTAAATATTTTTGCACTTTATTTATTTTCATTGCTTCTTTCCTATTTTTGTTGATTTTATGCCTTTTTAAAGTAAATTTGATATTTTATCATAAAATTTACATTTTTATGGTAAAAATATCATCTTTATTATTTTTATATACTTTTTGCTGTCACCTTTATTTATTTATGTATTTATTTCTAAGCTTTTGAAGGAGTAAATGGTTGTAGCAACCACCAATTCTAATTTATTTTCTTGATTTTTGGCATATTATTTGAACTCACAAAATATCAATAAAATCCAGAAAATGAAAAACTTCACATCATGAAGTAGCACTAGATGAGTGACTTACTTAATGAATTTTTTTTTCTTTTTTGTTGCTGTGGAAGTTCCCTCATTTGAAAAGAAACATGGTTTACAACCATGCATGGTTGCTCCTACCAAAATTATTGTTGGTTTGGGCCTGTCACTTGATATTGACATTCTAGAAGCTCCTGGGGCGACTGGAGATTATCACACACTTTTAACTTCCAAAGCCTCTACTATAGCTAAGGCACTTTTTACTCCGTTATAGTCTTGCCTGTTGAAACTAAGACATATAAAACAGCAGAAAATCTCAAGAACGCAGCAAACATAAAACTAGAAAAATGAAAAGAAGGGTTTGAGAGTAATATGCTCTAAGAAAATTATCTTCCACACACTTCTATTACTTTTCATTTATATATATATATATATACATTAGTACAAATGAGGTTCATGATAACATATTTGAACCTGATTTAACAAAAGAGAGCTGGAGACTTAGTTCAAATTTTAAACTTTAGCTTCTCCTATAATAAAAAATATAGACCACAACTTTAGACTTAGTTATAATTAAAATAGACATAATACAAACAAACAAAATAATGTATCCAAGATAAATATCAATGCCTTAACACTCCTCCTTGAGATTTTTCTTGGAAACACCAAGTTTGGCCCTTAGAACTTCAAACTTAGCTCTTGGAAGAGCTTTTATAAAGATATCAGCAAGCTGCTCTTTTAAAGTGCAATGTTGCAAACTGATTTCACCATTCTTCTCTACCTCTCTAAGAGCATGAAACTTCACATTGATTTGCTTTGTTCTCCCATATTGTACTGAATTTTTGGCTATAGCAATTGCAGACTTGTTGTCACAGAAAATGATAGTAGCTTCAGTTTGAACCATCTCCAAATCAAATAGAATTTTTCTAAGCCAAATGGCTTGATTTGCGGCTATTGCAGTAGTGATGTATTCTGCCTCTGCTGTAGATTGTGCCACCACTTCTTGTTTCTTTGAGCACCATGAAAAAACACCATTGCCAAGAGAAAAAACATAACCAGATGTGCTCTTCATATCATCTGGACTTCCTGCCTAATCACTATCTGCATACCCTTTCGGCTTTACATTTCCTTCATTTAAGAACCAAATGCCAAAATCATATGTACCTTTCAAATACCTCAAGACTCTCTTGGCTGCTCCAAAATGAACTTGACTGGGAGAATGCATAAATCTTGACAACAAATTTACCAAAAACATCAAGTCATGTTTGGTTGCTATCAAATACAATAAGCTCCTAACCAAGCTTCTATAAATTGATGCATCCACTTTTTCTTCTTCATCCATTTTCGATAATTTTTCATTCAAGACCAGTGGAGCTGCAACAGGTTTGCATCTTTCCATTTGAAATTTCTTCAAGATATCCAAGGCATACTTCCTTTGAGAAAGAAAGATACCTAAAGCACATTGATAAATCTCTATTCCCAAAAAATATTTCATAATTCCCAAGTCTGACATCTCAAATTCCCTCTCCATGTAATAACTAAGAATCACCACCAGTAACCAGCTAGTCATCAACATACAAAGACACTACAATAAATTTATCATTTTTAAAGCATTTGACATAGAGAGTGGCCTCATTTTCAATCCTCACGAATCCTTGCTTGGTGAGATAAGCATCAATTCTGCTATACCAGACTCTTGGAGCCTAGTTAAGACCATACAAGGTTTTCTTCAACTTATACACTTTGTTCTCAGCACTAGCAATATTGAATCCCTCAGGCTGATCAACATAGATGTCCTCCTCCAACATACCATTTAAAAATGTTAATTTTACATCAAAATGATAAATTTTCTAGCCAAGATTCATTGCAATAGCAATGAGCAATCTGATTGTCTCATGTCAAGCAATTGGAGCAAACGTATCCCCAAAGTCAGCACCAGCTTGTTGAACATAACCCTTCACTACAAGTCTTGCTTTGTGCTTAAAGACTGAACCGTATAGATTTAGCTTCACCCTGTATACCTATTTCGCACTAATGACATTCTTCTTAATTGGCCTATCAACAAGCTCCCATGTTTTGTTCTTTTCGATCATGGAAATCTCCTCCTTTGTTGCTTGATTCTAGACTTGAGACTTTGAGGCTTCTTCATAGGTGGATGGCTCCAACACAACATGATTGCATCTTTCATAAATTTCAATAAATGACTTGGTCTTTAAAACTAGAAATTCAGGTTATGAACTTTCTTCACTATTTGATTCTTAAACTTCAAACTCATTACTTTTATCAATAACTCTACTTGGACTTGAGTCACACACCTTCTTCTTAACCAGCTATTTATCCCATTCCTAAAGAGCATCTTCATCTACTTTAATATCCCTACTAACAACAACTTTTTTTAATTGAAGGTTGTAGACTTTATACCTTTTTGAATTTATTGCATAACCCAAAAAGATACCCAATTCAGCCTTATCATCCAACTTCTTCCTCTTTTCAGCTGGTACATGAGTGCAACAAACAGATCTAAAGACCTTCAGATGTTTGACAGATGTTTGATCCCACTCCATGCCTCAATTGGAGTAACACTATGAACAAACGTTGTTTGTAGTCTATTTTGAAGGTAGACTATTGTGTTAATAGCCTCTGCCCATAAATGCTTTGGAAGCCTGTTTTCAGCTAACATACACCTTGCCATCTCAATAATGATTATATTCTTCCTCTCTGAAACTCCATTTTGCTCCGGAGTATATGGCACGGTGAACTGATGACATATGCCAGCCTGGTCACAAAATCTAGTGAATTCGCTTGAAGTGAACTATTTGCCATTATCAGTTTTCAAGTTCTTAATTTTGCAACTTGATTGAGTTTTAACCATCGCCTTAAATTTCTGAAACATTAATAAAACTTGAGACTTGTTGCTGATGAAATACACCCAAACCATTCTAGTATAGTCATCTATAAATAACACAAAATATTTGTTACCACTAAAAGAAGGAGTTTGCATAGGCCCACAAACATCTGAATGGATAAGTTCCAATTTCTGACTTGCCCTCCATGCTTTGTCAATTGGAAATGATTTTCTATGCATTTTTCCAACTTCACAACTCGCACACACATCATCTAAAACTGAAATACAGGGCAAATCTTCTACCAACTGATGTAATTACATCAATTTCAACGATTTTAAATTAAAATGGCCAAACCAAAATCTCATCAGCTTCTGCACTATAAGCATGATCATTATCTCATTTTATAGGAAAGCAATTGTTAACCATTTTGACTCTAGCTAACTAACAATTAAGAGGATCATAAACCATACACATGTCTGTTTTAAAAACTAAAGAATATCCATTTTTAATCATTTGAGCAACACTCAAGAGATTTTGATCTAAATTAGGTACGTACAAAACATCATGAATAATTTTAGTACCTTGTTGAGAGTGAATTGCAATAGAACCTTGCCTTCAACTTGGACAAGTGCTCTATTTCCCATCCTCACTTTAGTTCTGGCTGATTGATTCAAGTTTCTAAACAAGCTTTTTCTTTTCGCTATATGACTCGTACAACCACTGTCAATAAACCAGACTTCAGCTTCATCAACTTCAAATAGTTGAGAGGTCATAAACAATTTCTCTTCTTTCTTTTGTTGCTCATCAGTAAAATTAACCCGTTGAATAGGTTTTTGTACTTAGTTCTGTTTGCTTTTACAAAACCTTTCAATATGCCCCCATTTTTTTGCAAAATCTACACTGAATTGTAGGCTTGCCATTTTGCCAACAAATTTTCTCCAACTGGTTGGTCTTTTTGCAAATGCCACAAGGAGGAAATCTACCCTTTCTAGCAAGTTCCTTTGAATTTTTTGGTATGTTCTCCTTTCAGCCTTTTCATAAGCTTGCTTTCTAGTGCCTTTTGATGAGAACTTCATCCCTTTGTGCTTTGCTTGAAATGCACCTTCAACCACCTCCTTAGATCTCATATTGGTTCTTTGTTCATAAGCTAGCAATTTGCTTACTAACTCAGCAATGGTGAGCTTATTCAGATCACATGATTCCTCAATTGCGCTAACCTTGGCCTGGGAAGGCTTATCAAAATTTTCTCAACAGCTCTATGATTTGGAAAATTATCACCATGTAGTCTGATCTGATTGACAATATTCATCAGCCTTGTAGAGTAAGCTTTCACCCATTCATCATCTTTCATCTTCAAAAGCTCAAACTCTCTCTCGAGTGTTAAGAGCCTGACATTCTTAACTCTATCACTCCCTTCATACTCCTCTTTAAGCTTGTCCTAGACCTCCTTTAGTGATTCACACATCATTATAGAAGTGAAAATCACATTTGATGTAGCAACATGTAAGTAGCTAAGTGCTTGAGGCTTCTTTGCTTTTTCATCTTCATAAGCCTTGATCTGATTCAAGATTGGATTCTGCCCAAGTGGACGAGGATCCTCTCCAACTTCAACAATTTCCAATAAACTCAAAGCTTTCAGATGAGATTTCATCTTAATAGCCCAAGTAAGATAGTTTTCTCCTGTGAAGATAGGTGGAGGTTGAGAAAAAATAGAGGTTGCCATACCCACGAGCTCAAAAAGAACAAAAAGAAAACTCAACTCTCTTACTCACTTCTCTTCACTCAAACAAAAAAACTAATAGCCCTTAAGAATAGAGCTCTGATACCATTTGTTGAAACTAAAACACATAAAACAACAGAAATCTCAAGAACGCATCAAACATAAAACCAGAAAAATGAAAAGAAGAGCTTGAGAGTAATCCGCTCTTAGAAAATTATCTTCCACACACTTCTATTACTTTTCATTTTCATATATATACATCAGTACAAAAGAGGTTCATGATAACATATTTGAACCTGATTTGACAAAAGAGAGCTAGAGATTTAGTTCAAATTTTAAACTTCAGCTTTTCCTACAAGCTGAAATATAGACCACAACTTTAGATTTAGTTATAATTAAAATAGACATAATTAAAACAAACAAAATAATGTATCCAAGATAAATCTCAATGCCTTAACACTGCCCTAATGTTTCTGTGCCAGGAGAGGATGAGCTCAAACCTGGAAGAGGAGATGGTTACGACTTCGGGCTTCTCCACATTAACGTCTTAACATCTGAGCATTGTTACATATCTTTCCAGTTTTTCCAGAACCTGATGTTCTATTTTAAAAGATTTTCTATCGTTATAATGGTGCACAAAAATTATATGCAAGCTAGAATTATTTTTCTGCATTTTTTGTATTTTTTTTATTAATGTCTTCCTTTTCACAAAATTTTAGGTAGCCAGGATTCTAACAAGATAATAATAATAATAATATTACTGAAGGGTTCTATTTTTCATTTAGCCTGGATCTTATTTTAAGCTTACAGTGGTGATTCAGACTGTGAATTTAGTGAGATGGCAGCAGCAAGGGATGTCTTGGACGGTTTCCAGGCGGAGAAATGATGGGTGTCATAAAGGCATTTCTTAAACTAAACATATGAGAAGCTTTATAGGAACAAAGAGGATTAAGGTAACATATTCTGCTAGTAAGGTCGATTCTGAACTCAAAAAAGAACAAAGCATGAAAGCCATCAGCCAATGATGGTTTTCACACCATTGGAATTTTGAAGGCATTTTGGTCTAACAATTTTTTTTTTTAGAAAAAAGCTATACAATTTATACGATCTTTCTCTCTCATTGCTTGAATCTCATATTTTCTTGGTGTGTCATACATGATAGCAAAGGTATATATCATCAGCATTCTTTTATTTTCTGATTAGTAAGATCTTTAGCAAGGATTTGTTAAATGTTGCAATAACAACCGGTATCTTAGCTTAAAGATCCCTGGCAGCTTCTACTTTTATTTTCTTTTTTTGGTTCTATGTAAGACAGGCTAAATTGAGGTTGTAATGTTTGTCATCTGTAAGTAAGCGTATAACTAATAGGTTGCAGGACAAAGCCATATGCTACTACATAAATTATACTGCAAACACAAGAAGCTTCATAACACTACAGTAGCTAATTATCTTTATTCCAATTGCATTTGATCTTCATCTTATGGTAAATATCTTTTGCCGTCCAACTTTATATTATTTATGTTTCAGGGACAACCTACAATGAGAACATTCAATCTATTACTCCTATTTTATGTTAATAATCTGATGGCTTCTTGTTATGTACTCTGACAGCACTTAAAATTCAAGAATTTGAGCAAAAAAAACTAAAACAAAAAAGGAAAAAGAAAGTTGCAGAGTAACAATAAGGGATGGAAAGGAAATAAACATACATTATTTTTTGTTTGATTTTACACCCTTAATTTTAGTCACTTTTTTCGTTACAGCTACCAGATTGTGTCAATTGATAATTGGAAAAATACTAATGATAGTCTCCGCAACAATGCAATAAGTCATCCAGAAAATTATGAATTCACATAGAAAACTTGTTCAATGACCCATTTTACAACCCTTTGAGGATAAAATGATCCTCGACAAGAACATATTTTAAAACTATGAGCTAAAATGAAAGTAGCAACAGCTGTAGCCAAACTAACAAAATTATTGTTACATAAGTTCATAAAAGAGATTCTATGACTTTTCTAATGGATGTTGAGTTCATCTGCATTGGCTAGCACCTCAAGCTTACATATTTGTGTCCTGACCTTTTAGTCAGGACCCAGGAACTTATCTCTAGCTTTCTATTTCATTCTCTCTAGACAGAGTTTCTTCTTGGAGAAGTAGAGCTGAATCAGAATCCTTGAACATGATCACGAAGAGCTAGCTGGACAAGTGTAGACCACGAAGAGATGTATGTGCACAATGCTTATTTAGTAGACCTAAAAATTTTAGCAGTAAAGAATTGGAACACCAACTACAAAGCCCTGCTGCATTTGTTGGTATTACAGTAACTTCAATCCTGTAATTTGTTTTGTTTTTCAGTTTGAAGTTCATTTTACCTAGCACCTTCCATGCTTGTGGCACTTCTCATGCCATGACCTGAGGAACTTTGGCCAATGATGCTTTTATTTTCTCTTCTTCAAATGATAAGTCGACCATATTTCCTCTCAAATATTTCTCATAAGATGTCAAGCCAAAATGGCCATGTCCACACATTGCCATGAGAATGACCTTTTGCTTCTCCAATCTCTCTACAGTGGAGAGCCTCCCTGATGGTGGCAACATTTGCATGAGTTGGCTCTGGTGCTGGTATTAGCCCTTCAGATCTAGCAAATTGAATAGCATCTGCAACGAAATAAACTTAATTATAATTGGACCTTTTTTGCTCTGGCATCATTACAGAATGAAGCTTCCTGGTTTAAGTCCTGAAAAAGAGAGACAGTTGCCTTGAAAGCACTCAGTTTGAGGAATTGCAATTGCTTCCATGAAACCCAAACCATATACATGTGAAATCAATGGTGCCATACCATGGTAACGCAATCCCCCTGCAAAACAGATAATTTATTATTGAAAAAACAAGAAATGAAAAAATTTTAATAAAATTTCTATTTGAACAACGATATTTTTACCTAAAATATAGTGAAAGCCTCATATAATTATCTTCCATTTTACCTCACACAAATATCAAAATTAGATATAAATCCACAGTTTCCAATTAATGATGATGAATATAATTCATACTAAGAATCAATCTAAACCTTAAAGTTGATTAAAAATCTCAGTAATACATGTTATACAGGCACACAACATTAAAGCAAAGAAATATGACTTATAAAATCTTGCTTTTTTTCCTTGTTAAATGTATATATACACATATCATCAATTTTGGATATCTAAATTTTGGATCATCTCGTGAAAAAGGCTTAAAGAAGGCGTTTGATGGAGGCAAAGAAGTTGTTTTGAATTAGTATCTACCATCTAGGGTGCACAAAAATCAACCAAACTGATCAAATCAAATTGATTCAAATCAGTTCAAACCGAATCTTGTGGCTTAGAGTAATTATTAGTTGGTTATGGTTTGAAATTTTTTTAAACCGAATTTTAGTTTGGTTATAATTTTAAAAAAATGAAAATATATAAAACCAAACCCAATTGATAATATAATAATACATATGTTTTTCATATTTGTTGAATATGTTGGATTGTTTTTTTTTTTTTTGAGAGATGTTGGATTGTTATTTTGAAACTTATGGACTTTGTTAAAAAAAGTAGATTTTATTCTAGTTGTTATTATTATTATTATTATTATTAAGAATGATAAGTATATACTATGAATTTTGTGTTCTATTGTATTTTCAGTAGATTTTACGACATGTATTATCAATAATTTTAATCTTTATTTTCTTTATTTATTATTTTTTATTAAACCAACCAAATCGGTTTTAAATATCATGAGTTTGAATAATTTTTAATGATATTTGATTAGATTAAGAGTTCTCATATTTAAAAACAGACTTTATTGATTTGGTTAGAAATTTAAACTTTAAACCGACCGAACTGAATTATCAACGATTGCTGCCTTCTTCTTTCAATGGTCAGTAATGTTGGTATTTTCTATTAATAAAAAAATTTAGAAATTAATAAAATTTTTTTTAAATTATTTTGAATTATAAACTTATTTTTTGGAAAAAAATTATAAATTTATTTATGGGATATGTAAAACAATTATTAAAATAAATACGTAATTCAATAATAGGTATAAGTTATTATATTTTTTTCAACGTAATCTACGATAAAAAATTCAATGAACGAGGGCATAATACTCTGCTAACCATTGTGGATGCCCTAAGCCCATTAGTCTACACTGCAAAAGCTAGGTCATAGTTGCTGAAAAGTATCAGAAGCAGAGGAGAAGAAGAAGAAAGGAAGGAGAAATGGCGTCAAATGCAGCGGTACCGTTTTGGAGAGCAGCAGGGATGACGTACATAACCTATTCAAACATTTGCGCCAATCTTGTTAGAAACTGCCTCAAAGAGCCCAACAGGACTGAAGCTCTTAGTCGCGAGAAGGTTCATTTCTCTGTCTCCAAGTGGGTCGATGGCAAGCCGGAGAAGCCCAGTATGATTCTATTCCCTCTCTTTAGATCTGATATGTTTTTGCGAGTTTTTTTTTTTTTTGCTTTCTTTCGTTGATTGATTTCTGGGTTTTTTATCTGTCCTTGTTGTTAATTTTTTTTATCTGTCCTCGTATCATTCTGCAATAATTGTTTGAGTTGGGTTGGCATATTGCCCCATCTATCTCCAACCTGAAACAAGAAAACATTCTTGGATAACCAATCAGCTACCCTGTTGGCTTCCCTTCTTATATGATTAATTTTAACAGCATTAACATGTACTGATTGCCTCAGATTTTAAATTTCTTCAATGATAGCAGATATCTCCCATCCAATTTCTGCTGTTTCGCTATTGGTAGCTTCAGCAACTACCATTGCATCCGTTTCTATCACCATGTGATTCAAACTTCTGCTTTTGACAAAATTCATTGCCTCTCTCACAGCCATAGCCTCCACGGCCACCGGAGCTGAGCATTTGACCCTCCTGGCTTCCGCTTGAATGACTGTGCCCTTGAAATCTCTGCATATATAAACAAGTTGCGCACTGTTTCCCCTACTATCAAAGGCTGCATCACAGTTTATTTTAACAGTACCTCTTGTAGGCGGGATCCAGTGATTAGCTCCTTCAACCCTTGTGTGCTGACTGCTGATATTAGTATTAGTTGAACTTGCCCATTCTTGCCATTGCTGTTGTGCCTTATTTAACACAGAGCTAGGATTGCTGCTTGTTTGCTGAAAAACCTTCAAATTTCGGCTCTTCCACAACTGCCAACGTATTGACGCCACTAATTCTAACCTGTTTTCATCTGTTTGGTTGCATAGCAGTTCAGAGGCCTCTTTCCACCATGCACTAAAAGACTGAACACCATCTTCACTTGGTTTGTATGTCAAATTTGAAACCAAATCAAACCACACCCTTCTCGCTTCTTGTTAATCTTGTGTAGCTGATTTCTTGCATTTTGATCTTGGTTGTTCTTTACTCATAAAGGAATTTCATATGGGATTTATTTGTGCAAAATTCTCTATTAGAAGATGATGAATTTTCTTGATTTTAGGGAGATCATATTTTTAGTCAAATTATCATTTGGCCGCTCTAAGGTTTGCAAGGATTTTCACGAATTAGTTTTGTGTGCTGTCATTGAAAAGCACTCATAGCATTTTAGAGGTTTATGCACTATACAGAAAACAGTTTTTAGAGGCATATTTTATTTTATTTTATTTTCATGTAGACTTATTTTAAACTAGATTTCTAACTGCAGATATATTTTGCTTTCCGTGTTATTTGGCATATTCAATAGATGTAGATCTTCATAATTGTGCCATTTTCACTAATCCAAGGACCAACTATTCATGGCATGTGTAATGTTTATGTGTGCAAAATGTGCTTCCCTTATCTCATGATACATTTGCATCCATGCACAACAACTTGCATATGTTTATTTTGCTGCTTTTAAGTGCGGTTCAGTCTGACAAAATGTTTTGTTGGTTTTGGAACAGCCATTCGTTCAGATACGCCTGAAAATTGAGGTGTGAGGCTTGGTCTTTCTGAATGCCTTAATGAAGGGATGGGTCATTTGCAAGAGATTTTTACATCTGTCTGTCTGTTTGGTAGATTGGAGCTTGTTGGGTATGTAAATGCCTAATTAAGACAGTTACTATGTTCTGGATATCAGCCTTTTAATAATGTAACTTATATTGGCCAACTCTTCCATGAGAACCTAAATGGGAAATTTGCCCCTTTTTTCTTCAAGTAGAATGGACATTCCCAGCACTTTTAAGAAATATCCACAACCACAACTATGTGAAAGTAATTATGTGAAAGCATATATATATATATAACTAAAAAATTATGGTGACAAAAATTAAAATGATATATTTTATTTTTAATTTATTCAGATATTATTCTATTAAAATTATTTGTTTATTTTACAATCTGTGTATTGCATGAATTTACGACTAATTTTGTTCACACTGATTTTAATTTTAAATATAAAAGAGTACAATATTTTTCATTAAAAAAATAAAAAAATTGGTTACTCTATTCATTGTATTAAATGATCTTATCTCTAGCTATCACTTAAATTTTGAATTGAAAATTAATTTTAACCCAATGATCACATCAGGAGTTTCTCCTATAGCTTCCATTTGCTTTAGGCATTCCTCGCCGATAACAGGCTGGTGCAACAAAACATGATTAAGCACGCTCCCCAAGCAATACTATCAGCATTTGTAGCTGCAACCTCCACAGCTTCTGAAATAGCTATTCCCAAACTTCCTGGGCTTGAAGGAACCCTTCTGAAAAAATTTTCTACCAGCATCAGTAACGTTCGAAGGAGATGGATGTACTTTTGCACCCCAAGTTTCCATCATTAATCTACGATATGGTTCCTGATCATAAGAAGCACGAACTAGCCACACCCGTAGAAAGAAAAAAATTCAGAAACCAAC
>CATIWM010613803.1:0-10469 GCA_949671775.1 Mallotus repandus | reverse complement strand
TGGATGTCCAGATAATCGTCGGTCCACTAGTGGTTTTAGTATCTATTTGGGCAATTCTCTTATCTCTTGGAGTGCAAAGAAATAAGCCACAGTTGCTCGCTCATCTTTTGAAAGTGAGTATAAGGCTCTTGCTAATTCTACTACCAAAATTCTCTAGATTAATTCCTTGTTACGAGAGCTTCATGTCACATGTTCCTCACCACTAAAGCTTTGGTGTGATAATATAAGCGCCATACACATGTCTTTCAATCTGGTTTTTCACTCTCAAACTAAACATATCGAGTTAGATTTTCAATTTGTGTGAGAACAAGTACAGAAGGGTGTTATTCAAATCGGCTTTCTCTCCATCAAAGACAAGCTAGGTGACATTTTCACCAAACCTCTGGGCATTCGTCACTTTCCGCTTCTCTGTTCCAAGCTCCGCCTGGTTCCTCATTCCCCATCGGCTTGCCCAGGGGGTATCAGAGCATATTGTAGCTCCTAACTAATGATTATCTTATTACTAGAACATATCTCTTGTATGTGCTCTTGTATGTATTTTACTATAATTGAGCCTCTTGTACACTACCCTATATATTTGTATTTGTATCACTACAAGGAATTATTCATTCTCTCATTAAACATTATTAAGCTTTACCAAATGAAGAGCATACTTAACTGTTGAATTTCCAAAAACTTATAAGTTGACAATCAAGAAAAATAAAAGCAAGTAATACTAATCACTCACCCCTTGGCAACCCCTAAATTCTAACACAAAAGATTGCAACATAATTTTTTTTACAAGTGAGTGTGTTTTATGCTCCATCTCGCAGTTTTTTAAATTATGTCTAACCAAACTTCCCACTCTTAGTAATTCCCAGTCGTTCCCGCACTACTATCCATGGATATCGCCCAGTGGGTCCTTTGAATACTCTTCCTCTATTTAAAATATTAAAGTAGATTTAGAGCATATAAAGATTACAATTTAAATATAGGTCCTTATTAAAAGAGAGATATTTTTATTTTTATTTTTTTCGATGAAGCTACCATTTCATATGCTAGATTCAAGGATCCATTAAAAGTCAAAAATTGAGTGTCACTTACAATCATTTTTCTTAACTATCAACTCACAAAATTTGGCCACTCAAAAGCAAGTAAGCATTACATTCATTAAAATTTTCAAAAGTCTTTAACTGCAAATTACTAACTTAACTGACAAATAAAAAATTAAGCATTAATAAAAGATTATGAAACATGTACAACAAAATTACATTCAATGTGCTCTACTCATCATAAAGATAGGTTGCAAAAATTTTAAGTATGTAAATGCTAACATGTAAACAAGTATAGCTCTAAAATTAAAATTAGCATAAAAATAAAATAATTTCAAAATACATGCAAATGTCCCCCATCCCCCCCTTCTTCTCCCACACACACATAATCTTCACATTGCCCTCAATGTGAAAACTAAGCAAGAAACACAAAATAACATGCATACAAATGATAAGAAAATAAAAATAAAATAAAATAAAAGAACATGAGTAAGTTAAAAGGAAACTCCCCTCATGGTGGTGAGCACAGCGATGAAAGAGATAACAACTCATAGCCCAATGCCATGAAATATCGTTGGAGACGATGCTCTTGAGATAATTTTGGTGTGTTAACATGGTGACTTGACCTTGAAGTGCCAACTCACATTCTCCTCCACACTTATAACTCGTGCATCATTGTCATCGACCATATCTTCAATCGCATTGGGTTCATCGTCATCTTCATTATGTTAGTGAAAATATGTTATGGGTGTGTGAAATGGTAAGTAAAATAGAAGAATTATAGCAGGAATTATGGGTTTGGGTGAAGGAGGAAGGATAAGAAGTTAGGGATTTGAAGAAGAAAGGAGAGGGAAAAATTAAAATAAAGAAAAGAAAAGCAAAACAAAAGAGGAAAAGTAATATAGAAGAGGAAAAAAATAAAATGCATTGTAAGAGAAAAAAACATTTTAAAACAAAAAAATAAATTTTTGTACCAGCAGAAAATTACTGAAATATAGGGGAGGGTTGTTGCTTCGTCGAAGTGCCTCGACCGCGACGACAGCCTGGTAGGCTGTTGTCGTAGCACCTAGCTTCACCTCGCCGAGCTAGTTCAGTTGTGATGGCAACCTAGATAAAAAAAAATTATTTATATTTTATTTTTGATTGTATTATTTAAATGCTAAGTGAACATTTAGTAACTAAAAAAAATAAAAATATAATGAAACAAACATGAATATGCAAATAATTAAAAGAAAAAATCCTAACGAAAACATGTAAATGTAAAATTAAAGCTAAATAAGAAAAAAAGACACATTTGTTTTATCAACAATTCAAATGTAATAACCCGAATTTATGTGGTTATTAATATAACTATTTTTAATAAATGACTTCAGTGACCGTTGTAGGTCTTGGCCACTCTGTAATGGCTTTAGTCTTTTTGGGATCCACTTGTATGCCATCTTTTGGCTTCAATAATGGAATAAGTGATTGGACTGCGGCTGTAACTCGGTTGAGCTTGATCTCTCGGGATGACAGTCATTTGTATTTAAGAGACCTAAAGGCTATTAGAGTTGATGATATAGGGTTCGTTGATGGTATAGGGTTCTACTATGTTTTCCATACCAAGAATTTAATTTATATGATTTTGTTTGAGAATTTCATATTAAAATGATTCGTGAATTTCAGAAAGGATTTTATATAATTATAATTTCAGTAAAATAAAGGATTTTAAAATTTTATTTTATTTAAAAAGTTTTTAAATAACTATTTTTAAACCAGCATGCATTTTATAAAATTGAATCATTCAATAAGGTCTGATTCCCCTCAATTTATTTTTCTAAGACCTCTCAGTCAAACCGACCCTAGTCATCATTTGCGTTGGGTTTCTTCTTCTCTGGCCATTTTTTTTAGGTTTAACTGATATTTGTATTGTGTATTTAAATCTTAGATATCACAGTGGTTAGTTATTTGACTTGTATAATTTGTATTTGGGATTTGGTATATTTTTATATATTACCTTGCAGTGTGGACTTTATTGTATTGAAGATTTATGTATTTATGGATTTGGTGTGGATTATTGGAGTATCGTGGAGTAGTGTTGGTTGGAAATTTTATTTGGAAGTGTATTTCATTGATTTACAGGTTTGGTTTGTTCTCCGTACAGAGGAAACTCTGCAGAATTTTCGTTAAAAATTTAAAGTGAGTAATTTTTATTGTGAAAATTTTTTTAAGGCTTACTACAGGTTTTAGAAGCTTCATGCTTTCCCATTCCCTATTACCAGTCATGTGCCCTTTGAGTTTCGGTCGTGACATCGAAGCTGGAATAAATTAAGAAAATAACTATGTAAACAATCTAAAAGTGATGAACAAATAATTTGGAAACACACATGCTAGCAATTAAAAAAAAATATCCCTACAAAAGTAAATAAAACACAAAGAAAAGAAAATACTCTAAATAAAAATTAAAGCATGAAAGAAAAGAAAGAAAATAAAATCGTAGTTCTAAGTTAAGGTCGTTAGCTTAACCCCTATGTATTTTAATATGGTAGGAGTAATGTGAGAAACTCCTGCTCTTTAGGCACATAATGAATTGGATTTACCCACTCATTGTCAGAAATAGGATAAAGAATGAATGGATCAAAAAGTTTCATAATTTCTTTGGTCAATACTTCCTTCATATTTGGGTTAAGTCGCCTTTGTCTCTCAACTGTAAGCCTATTCCCCTCTTTCATATATATTTTATGCATGACAATTGAGGGATTAATTCTTTTTATGGCAGAAATTTACCTACCTAAAGCTTGACCTCTATCCCTTACTACCTCACAAACTCTTTTTTCTTATTCAATGGTCAATTTATTAGAGGTAACAATAGGTAATGATACCCCACATATATATCCTACCCTGAAAAGGACTCAAAGTCCTAAAAGGAAAAGGTATTCAAGATCAAACATCAACTAGAGAGACCTAAATCAACAAGGACAAGGATCCTTATATATAAGGAATCCTAATATGAAGAGGTTTATGCTTTATATCTCTACATATACTCACCATATCTCTCATATTTATTCATTCTGATATTCAACACAATCTACACACTGTTGTGCTTATTGGAGTGATCGTGGGGACTCCCCCACCCTCTCATCCTCTCTCTTGTAGGATATCTCGGAAGCTCGGAGGGCACCCTCAAGCATCAAGTTATCAGGTAGTGTATTAGCTTTTTCCAAACATGCATATCTCAAATGGTTGGGTAGTGGTTTAAACTTTAACTTTAGGGATTTTTTAATGGAAGGGGGTGTGGAGTTATCACTTCCAACCAACAATTCAGTTTTATTAAATGTGTGCTCATGCTCACCCACACTTTCTAATTCCTCACTTCGTATCTCATCTCCCCTACTCACATTTGAAGTAAAATTAACTTTTTGAACACATTCATCAAGGTCAATAATTTTCATGCATGAATCATCATCTAAAGGGTATTTCATTAATTTAGACATGAAAAAAATTAACTTTTTCATCTCCTACCCTTAATGTTAATTTTCTCTCATACATATCAATTTTAGCCTTACCCGTGTTCAAGAAAGGTTTACCTAAAATCAGTGGACAAGATCTATCTTCCTCAAAATATAATATGACAAAATCGGCTAGGAAAATAAACTTGTCTACCTTTATCAAAACGTCTTCAATCACACCATAAGGCTTCTTAATAGAATGATCTGCTAACTGCAACGAAATATTGGTGGCCTTTATGTCTCCTAATTCTAATTTCCTAAAAATAAAAAGAGGTATTAAGTTAATACTTGCCCCTAAATCATATAAGCATCGGGGAAATTTACTAGTACTAACAGTGCAAGGAATTGTAAAATTCCATGGATCTTTTAATTTGATGGGGATCTTTCGTGAAATAATTGAACTATAAGTTTCTGTGAGTGGCACTGTCTTATGATCATCCCATCTTCGTTCTTTCGGGAACTTCGCATAGTTGGGCATTTTCATAAGTGCTTCTTCCCCAAAAGGAACAATAATGTGCATCTTTTTAAAGATCTTTAAGAACTTAGCAAATTATTGACTATTTTATGGCTTCTTCAACCTTTGTGGAAAAGGGATCTTTGATGCATATAAAGGCAAAGCTTGTTCCTTTCTCTTCTTACTTACAACAGGCGCTTCCTCATGGATATCCTCAACTATTATATAATGGTTAATTATCTTCCTTGTTCTCAGCTTCCTTGGCAATTTCAGCTTTAAATTTCACTTCCTTCTTACTTCTGATTGTAATCGCCTTCACTTGCTCCCTTTGGTTTATCTTTATAGTACTTGAAAGATTTTTTTGGTGCCTTACAGCTATTGTATGAGCAAGTTAACCCAATCAAACCTCAATGTGGTGAATTGAAGAGGCATGATTCTTTGCAATTTGATTAAACTTAGCCTCCATCCTATTTTGATTCTCGTCTTGACTTGTGAGCTTATTGGTGATGGCATTAAAAAATTTATCTAGCTTGCTCTCTACTGAAGCCATCCTATCTTGTTGAGGTTGCTAAAATCCTAGGGGTCCTTATTGCCTAACCATCTTATTGTTGTTGGGAAAATTTGAGGAAGCCACATTGTTGTTGTTAGTCCATCGTAAATTTGGGTGGTTTCGCCACCGTAGGTTGTACGTGTTAGAGTAAGGGTTATTGGCTTGCTCTTGAAATTGATTCCCCACAAAATTTACTTGCTCATGGTAGCTTTCTCTCATCATTCCTACATTGCAAGCACCAAACTCATTATTATAATGGTCCAAAAAATTTTAAAATTCACCTAAAGGAGTTGGATTATTTTTTTTGTGAGTGAGGTTGCCAATCTGCTTTATAAATGCAGCTATCTATGCTTGGAGTGCTGTCACCGTGTCAACTTCTAATTTTTCCATTTTCTTTGGTGGATTAGCTTTCTTGAACAACAATAAGCAGTTATCATGTGCCATTCTTTCCAATAATTATACAACCTCATCAACCATCTTCCTTGCGAGGAACCTACTAGCCTCAGCATCAATTGAGTCTCGTGTGGAACTTATGACTCTATTGTAGAATGTCATTATGAGTACATCTTTAGGTAATCTATGATGTGGATAGCTCCTCTGCAAATATGTTAACCTCTCCTAAGCTTCACTAAATGATTTATTCTCAAATTGATAGAACGATGTAATCTCCTTCACCACCTTAGTTGTCTTAGATGGGGAAAGTATTTAGCTAAAAACACCTTCGTCAAATCATTCTAATTAGTAAAAGAACCTAGTGGTTGAGACTTCAACTAAATTTTAGCCTTGTTCTTTAGAGTAAATGGAAATAATCTCAACCTCAATGTATCAGTAGACACATTATTGTACTTCAGCGTGTCGTAAATCTCTAGAAAATTTGTAATATGATCATTTGGGTCTTCATGCAACATCCCATAAAACTAAATGGTTTATTAGAGCATCTGCAACAAAGCTGGTTTGATCTTGAAATGGTTAGCTTCAATGTTCAACCTCATTCTGCTTTGTTGTGCACCGCCTAAACCAGGCATCGATGTGTCCAAAAGAACTCGTATATCATCTTGATTGCCTTTATTTGACTCCTCTTAAAAATGGCTATGGTTTTCCTTCTCAAACCTAGTGAGCTCCGGTATGTAATTAAGTGGTTTCTTGCCGGATTTTCAGGGATTATGTATACATCAAAAAATTCTACAAAATTTAAGAACAAAAATAAAACAAAAAAAAATAAAAATTTTGCCTTAATCCAACAAAAATCAAATCAATTATGATGTTAGAATCGAGTCCCTAGCAACGACGCCAAAAACTTGTTGATGCAAAATCGCGAGCGCATGGTATTGTCAAGTAGTATAAAAATATCATTCCCACGGAGACTCGTTTTAATCACTATTCACCTAATTCTTAATTTTCTAAGGCTTGCAAATAAGGAGTTTTCGGCATGGAATTTAAATAGCAAATAAATGAACCTATAAAATAAAAATAATTTTCAAATCTAAAGAATAAATAATAAAAAATCAAAACTTTATAGGAATTAATTCACCTCACAATTACTAAGCTACCCGAATTTTCTACTCAATCAGCTATGCACATCTTGAGTTTTTCTAAAGCATCAATCAATCTTTCTCAAGTATCAATTAATTTAATTTGCAATTATCAATCAAGATGATAAAGACCCAATTCTCATTGCAATCCAAACACCCAGATATCAAAATCATGAATTATGAAGCACAACCAAATGGTAATTTAATCAACTCAATTTATGTCTAATTTTGAGTTAATTTAAACTTGTATTTATAGGTCTATTAGAATTACCATCTCTCAATGCATAATCCCAACTGAAACCATGTTATTGGTGGCCATATTAATAAGCACAATATGAGTTTAGAATTACAACAAACATCAAAATTAATAAGCACAATATGAGTTTATTAAATTGGAAGCCTAGATCATGTCTAGATCATCAATTTCTAACAAAGAAATATTTAGCCTAACATATTATAATAATCTCTAGAAAATCACAAGAAAAAACCCATAATAAAAAATAAGAAAGAGAAGAAGAATGAAATAATTATGATTAATGTTGAATTTTCAATCTTCAATTTCTTTTCCTTCAAATTTCTAGGGTTTCTTGTGTTTTTTCTCCACCAAAAATTACTTCTAAACATGCCAAAAATAATATATATAAAGGCCCCAAGTGTTGCCCTAAGAATACAATCCGTTTCGAGCTCAAAAACATAAATCTTCTTTCTAATTCATGCAAGTTGTGACAGTAGCCCCAAAATTGTTGTCTCAGCAGAATAATAGCTCTACTCTGCTCCTTTTCGGCTGTTGTCTCAGCGACCTAGCTGCTATTTTAGCCGAAGGCCCCATACTTCTTGCACTCCTTGGCTGCTATGGCAGCCTCCAAGGATGTTGTCTTAGCCTAGAATTTCACCATTTTTCCGCATGTTAAACGCATCCATACCTCCCTCGATGCGATGGCAACTCAAAGCACACTCCAAATCCATGTCAAACACATTCTAATCATCCCAAAAGAGTCCTAAATCGCCTAAAAAATATATAAACAAAATAAAGCTAAAAACTAACCTTATCAAATCAATTAAAACACAAAAACCAACTAATTGATGAGATAAAATAACCTAACAACACCCCCACAATTAAGCTTTTGCTTATCCTCAAGCAAACACATGAGAACACCTATCATCACAACGAATTTAGCATATTGATAGACTTTAACTCGTTTATCCATCACAATTCTTAGTTAATACAAAACTTATAACTCAAAATTATATTGATAACTCAAGGTAAAAAATGTAACCTTTACCAAATGAAGAGTATATTTAACCGTTCAATTTCTAAAAACTTATAAGTTAATAAAAAAAAAAAAAAAGCAAGTAATACTACTCACTCAACCCTTAGCAACTAGTAAATTCTAACACACAAAAGATTACAACATTGTGTGTCTTACACTTCGTCTCATAGTTTTTTTTTTTTTTTAATTCTCTCTAACCAACCTTCCCACTCTTAGTAATCTCCTGCCATTCTCACATTACTAAGCGTGGATATCACCAAGTGGGTCTTTTGGATACTCTTACTTTATTTAGAGTGTTGGAGTAGATCTGGAGCATATAAAGATTGTAATTTAAATATAGCTCCTTATTAAAAGAGAGATATTTTTATTTTTATGTTTATTTTGATGAAGCTACCATTTCATATGCTAGACTCAAGGATCTACTAAGAATCAAAAATTATCACTTACAATCATTTTTCTTAACTATCAACTCACAAAATTTGATCACTCAAAAGTAAGTAAGCATTAAATTCATTAAAATTTTTAAAAGTCTTTAACTGCAAATTATTAATTTAACTTCAAAATAAAAAATTAAACATTAACAAAAGATTATGAAACATGTACATGAAAACCACATTCAATGTGCTCTACTCATCATAAAAATTGATTGCAAAAATTTTAAGTATGTAAATATTAACATGCAAACAAAAATAACTCTAAAATTAAAATTAACATAAAAATAAAATAAATACAAAATACATGCAAATGTACGCCTCCCACACACGCATAATCTGTACATAATTTATTCATCTTGAATAAGTCCATCTTGGGTTTTATAATTAATTAGGAGTGAGTTGGCACTCAGACTGTAATTATAATAACAAAGATAGATTTTGTGTTGAATGAATTCGGGGGAGGGAATTGTTAAATGCAGCCAACACCTTTAAGATTTTCAAATCGTCTCTACGTTTTCATCTTTTATTCAGCATGAAGTTTGCGTAGTGTATTACACTTAAGTAGTTTATAATTAACGCTTATTTAAGCATGCTTAGATGATTGCTGTAAATATGAGTATATCATATTTGATATGATCAAATGAATTGAATAAATTTTGCGATACATATTAATAAAGATAAATAATATATCATGTATAGTTATTTTATTCTTTTTTTTTAAGGAAATTTCGTTGGTGTGATGATTTAAAATTGTATCTATAATTTTTATGCCGTAAAGGAAATTTTTACAATTTTCAAATTAAAAATCGGTCAACATAGAGGAAATTAATTGAAAATAGATATATAATGGAGGCAAAAGCCTAAAAACAATTACAAGATAATACTTAGGAAATGTAACCCCAACTCAATAGCAATAACATAACATCATTTGGGGGTTGATATAAGAATATGTTCCTGAATTTTAACAGCCATAAACAAACCCTTTCTTCCTCTCTTTACTTGCATTTCTTTTCTTTTTGTGTGATTATATATATGCAGATTTTAAGGAATATATCATTAAATTCGTTAGCCCCTTATTTAGTTTAATTTCATTAAATAATTTATTTTATTTCTAAATAAATTTTAAATAGAATTCATTTGTAAATAAATTCAAAATTTATTTAAACCAAACACATTTTATCAATAAAAATGAATTTATTGTTAAGCAATTCTAGAAAATTCAAAAGTTAAAATTAGAAATAAATTTTATAAAATTTTCATTTAAACCAAACATACCCACTTAAATTTGTAAATAAATTTATAAAAGTTTATGAAATTCATTTGAATCCAACACACTTTAAAAAAAAATCTAAAATGAATATAGAATTAGCTCAAATGCCACCAATTTTCGGTTCAAACCAGAAAAAAAAAATTACAAGCACTTATTATTCTATATTATATTTTTTTAATTACGTCCTTTATGCCGGTCGTATAAAACTATAGTATATTTCATGTCAAAAACGTTAATGGTTGCATGAATCCGTCTATTTTGAATGCCTTAAAATATGCAGTTGATTATATTGGCAATGTATATCTTATTGTTGTCAATTTAACAAAGTAGATTAAGACTTACGTATGGTATATGGAATTATCAACAATATCAACTACTAGTTTTCACTTTATGAAGGAAAATCAAGGGAAAATAATTAAATACGAAGATCCTTCATTAT
>CATIWM010613693.1:0-13600 GCA_949671775.1 Mallotus repandus | reverse complement strand
TGGTTGACGGCTAAGAATCAGAAAGAGGTGGAGAGAAAAGAAAAAAAAACCTCTCCCCTCTACGTGAAAAGAAAATCACGTATTTATAAAAACATCATCCTGTAACCCTAAATTGGTACAGGATAATAAAAATTTATTTTAGTTATTTATGTACAAAAATATATATTTATCACTTTATTTATCAAATAAAATAAATATATTTATCAAATAAAAATCAATCAAAATCTATGGATAACTAACAACTAAACAAATAAATTAAAAAAAATACAAAAAAAAATTCATAAAAAAATTTCGGAAAAGCCCATTTCCAGTCGGAAGTCGAAAAATAAATAAATAAATAAATTTCGGAAATGCAGTAAAAAATATCTTGCCTTTCAAGCCCATTTATCACTTTCTTTCTTTCTTCAAAATTTTTTTTTGAAAATCTATATAAAAAAAATTAATAACAACAATAATTAAAATAAAAATAATAGTTCCTAAAAATAATTTACAATTAGTTTAAAACCAATAAATCTAATTTCACAGTCTATTTTCATCATCGAGTCCTCTGTCGCATCCATGCTCTAATTATCCCGAAATTGGGTGCTTACACCACCCTCATCTTTGTTAAAGGACGCTTCAAAGGTATACAAATTTACATTATACACGTCATTTTCAACCTCTCGACGAGGATAGCTTGAGAATCCTACAAAGCTAAAGCTTCGAAAACACTAAACAAGCTCAGTCAAATCTGAGGACCAAATAATCATTTTTGCACATTTATTTTACTATCTTGCATTTTACTTTATTACTGCCAACAATTAAGAAATTGTTGTGATTGTGCAATGAGACTGGCAATTTCCATGTTGATTGAATAATCTCTGCTTTGTTTTGCTTATAATAAACTGTCATTTTGCATTAACATTCATTCAATAATACAGAAGCTCATTTGTCTGAATTAAAGCTTCGATATCACGATCCAATGATGCAATCATCACTATTTATCATTTAGAAATGCTTTATAACAATTCATACAAGAGCATGAATCATGTGCATCTGTTTGATCATTCACGACGCATTGATCATTTATTTTGTGCCCACTTGTTGTCTGAGTGGATGAATAGATGGAACTGCATATAGTTGTGTTAACCTCTATCTTGCAAGTGTTTTCTAGATCAGTACTAGATTTACATTTTCGTGCCTTTTTTCTCTCTTAAATGTATTTACTAGGAAAGCCTTATAAATAATCATGTTGAATTTCTCTTATTTTCCATTATTATCATATGTTTGTGTGAATGTGCATATATCAACTGTCATTATTAAAACTAGGGTTCTGCAGTAGCCATATATTGAGTATTATAATGAGAAATAGCCAAAAATTATATAAGATCTCCTGGGCTCAAAATCTCTATTGGGGACGATACTCATTGAGTGACTCAATGTCGTCCCTTTCATCTTTTCCTGGTTTTCTAAAAACCTGGTGGCGACTCCAAACACAAAGCGTCTCGCATCCCCCTGAGACCAATCATTTGTCCTTGTCCCATCTAGCAAAGTTTCCATGTCCCTCAGAATCAAAAAACACAAAACCCTTCCTGAGAGAGAGGGAAGGCCCCCAACCCACAGTAGCTCACAGTAGCTACTCCACTGGGGAATCTGGTTAGAGAGATCAATTTGAAAACTGCTATTTCTCATTAAATAATAATCAATTAGATGGAGCCCTTCACCATTGCATTTTCACTACACATTACACATGCACTACTGGTCCCTATCAGCCGACAATGATGGAATATGATCCAGTATGATTCCATATGAGTCATAGGGTGATCGATTTGGATTTGTCACCTTTAGCCTTTACTCATGGTTTTGTCGGGCTCATTGGACCAGAGTCTGTGACCTAAGTCCTAAAGGGGGGGTAACCCGAGTTATCAAAAGAATGCTAGACTCATTGACAGGGGCATTCTTGCTAAAGGAGCCCTTAGCCTTACACTCTCGACTCAGCCCATGTAAATAAACTAATAGAAATCTCCACTAGGATCCCACCAAGCTTTGTATGCTAGCCCTGATGTTGTCTGTTTGACCTGACATTCACAAATGCTATGACACTTTTGGTTTCCATCATCGATTGATGTCATTACGTCCGTTCTCACAAACTGCTCACACTTAGACTGTGTGATCTTTGTTTACCTTGCATAAGCCCGATGTGCAAGAAATAATAAGAATCATCCACCTTAATATGAATAGCCAGTGAGAACTAGCAAATAGTGACATCTTTCGATGATGGAACTACGAGCGTCATCCAATTGTCCTTATCAGATCAAATAGATGGGTTAGGAATTCGACTAGATTGTAGACATTTATGTTGAAAGAATCAAATTGTAAACTATCAATTGATACTTTAATGTCTCTTGGTAAACGTATCGAATATCGATGCGTGGACATGAAATTGGACCCCTTTTGTTGGCTATGGTCCATGTGCACGCAGGCACATATGCACTATAGATACCATTTATGACCAAACAACTGGTCCCCACATTGATATTGTGTGATTACCTCAAGTGCATTCAACCATTGTTCCTTAGTTTACCTTTGGTTCTAATCAATATAAATTGAAACAACCTAGTCTGAGAGCGAAACCATAGTCCCATGCTGACTGTTGGGTCAAAACCCACCTAGGAAAGAGATTGAATAACCATGTGGAGTGATAAGGTTGGAAGTAAGAGCTTGCATGTGTATGGTTTGTTCCTTATGTAGGAAATAATAACCAGTTTTATTCTTTTTCTTTCAATCGTGCATATATAGTTTACATGTAAATAGCATACACTAACCATGGTTTTCTACAACCATCATGTATTTTTGTATAGACATCCTATGCATATATTTTCACCCCATCCCTTTATATAGACACGTCATGCACACATGATGACTCTTCTACAGCTTATGTCATGACTAGCATCAATAATTCTTTCGTTTAGCTTATCTTATCGATTACTAACCTTTTCTCTTTTGTTGTGTTTTCTTTTCAAAGAGCATCATATGCATTCCTAATAAGGTTCCATACACCGATAAATTCCTCGTAGCACATAACATAACATGCATTCATGTTATCCTTGTTCCTCATACTAATTTCATCTTTTGGATAGCATCATGCATTCATGCATACATCTTATGATGATTATACTCATACATGCATTTACACTAACCCCATCATTTCTGCAATCACAAACCCTAAAAGCAACCCTAAAGGGAGAGTCAGAAATGGTTAGAATTCAAAATAGCCGAACAATTTGGAATCAAAGCCTCAAAGAGCATAAGAAGGGATCTGTAGCTGGTAGTGGCCTAACCGTCATCCTCAAAGCTAAAATCAAGGCCATCCTGCAAACTAAAATTGGGAAAATCCTTAATCAAACCCTAGATTCCGAGGATAAGATAATCCTCTTAAGTTACAAGGGGGCATCTGACACTCATGGTCCCAAATTGAACAAAGGAAAATGGGTCTTAAGCATGCCTGAAAATACAAAAGATGATTGTGAGTTTTACCAAGAGGAGCTTCCACAATCCTCATTTGGGGTAGCAAGCATCGACAAATTTGAACCGATAATGAAGAACCAAGAACTAGCCTGCATGATCACTCAACTTGAGGTTCTAGTAAAGGAAAACAGTAGCACCTTGACCAGAGGCTTCAATAAAATTTTCATGCTCATGAATGAACTCCTACAAGATCACTCCAAGCAACCCTATCATTCTAAGCTTGATGAAGAAAAAAGTCAAGAAATGGGTAACCAGAGTCAAGTGGATTATTATCTATTGGAGTTCCTAGAATCACTTATAGACCGCCCTTTGACCTACGAAAAACCTCTAAAGTTCAACCAACCTCTCTCCATGATCTTTCAAACTCTTCGACACAGAAACCTTTTACAACCTCGTGAGCCAAAACCATTGCCAAATCCACTACCACCTTATATCAACCCAAACATTTACTGTCACTTCCATCAAATGCCCGGCCATGTCACTAATACCCGTAAGACCCTCAAAAATATAGTCCAAGACCTTATTGATTCCGGAAAAATTGATGATCCTCAGAAAACATTAAGCATCAAAACCAACCCTTTACCTGAATACTGAGACATACCCCACACCATAATCAAACATCATCTCTTATGGTCCACTTGAATCTCAAGCAAGTGATGGAACACCTACCTCATGAATCCCACCTATCCTCTAGAATCCTACATCCAATCATCATAAGAAAGGAGAGCAAAAGGGAACCACATGAATTTATCCTTTGTGAAAGTCACAAACAAGTAGTATTGCAGCTAGAAAGAAGAAGATCAATAAAATTCCTCTCTGATGTAAATAATGAACCCTTATTTTGTTATTTTGCTAGTGCTGAATGTTTATGTGGTTTATCAGGCATCTTAGTAGAATGCTAAATCCTTTGTTTATCATTACCTTATAATCTATTGATTGTCTTTACTCACTTCACACTCTATTAAAACAGCAAATGTTCAATTCTCGCAACAACCTCATTCGAAAAAAAAAAGAAAAAAAAAGAAAGGAAAAAATGAAAAGAAAAGAGAAAAGAACAAATAAACGATAAAAGCCCAACTAGGTGCGAAGAAGCACCTAGGCAAAAAGGGGCAGAAAAGAAATAATAATATGAGGCATATACTTAAATGAATACTTATTGTAAGCCATTCTCCGATTCATCATTAGATCATAAGGAGTGCAAACAAATAAGCTGCTAAACTTGCATTCTGCATACCGTTATCAAGATCCCTAGTTTCTCCCTCAAATGTGCTGGCCCTTTTGCTATTAATACTGATCCAAATTACTCTGGCTAAGAACTACTAATCGTCTGACTCTCCCAAAGGACCTTGACTCGACATTCTAAAGAAAGCCCCTTACTTTAGCTCCTCAAAAAGCTAGAAAGTCAGCTAAAGCCCAGCTCTCATCTCTATCATATAGCATACACATTTGCATTACATGCACCCCATAACTCATGCCCTAAGAGTGCATGTAATTTATTGTTTAATATAACAAAGTTTGTTATATGCTTATATGAAAATAGAGAAAAAAAACACAGCTTAGGAGCATACCGGGTGATAAGATGCTACCCTAGAAGCGGAGCGACCCTGAGATGCCCGCGAAGTCCTAGCTCTAGAACCTGCAGGCTGTCAAGGATCTGCCTCAGGAGGTGGAGGAGGTAATTCACTGGCCACAACATCAATCAACTATGGCACCAGAGTCATCATATAAGAAAAATGAGCTCCCTCTAGGAAATCCTCAAAATGATACCCTCTCTTAACTCCGTTGAGCTCCTCTCCAACAAGCTCTCAACCCCAAAATATGTCTATAGGAGGAGCAACAGGAACTCTCCTCATGAACAGTCCATCCCACCAGCGATAAACTTACTCACCCAAGTACCACACCTTGTCGATAAGGCTGAGCAGCAAGACCCTCCTCTGTGTCAGGCGCCAAGCCACCCCCACCTCAATTGAATAGTCCCGATACTCCATCCACCAGTAGGGACAAATCTGCCCGAGAAACATATAAGCAAAATATTGTCAAACAATGAGAAGTGAAATCAAAATGCACCATACCTGACTGTGGGCCAACCTACTCAACAAACCCCATGCCTCTATTGGACTCTCGATCAAACCAAAAGTCTTCCTAATCCATCATGGAAGACATGGAAAGCCACTCTCAAGAAATCGCTCAATAGGGGGATGAGGAAGCACCCCAAACTCATAAGCCCAAACTTGTCAGGAAGAAAGGAATCAGAACACTCAAAAATGAAACAATCCAAAAAGCAAGACACCGCACTCACATCCAGCACGAACAAGCAGTTATAAATTCACAAGCCTCGTCTACATGTTGCATCCAGGCCAGAATACATATGAGCAAAAGCGGCTATGCCCCAACTGTACTTCGGCAGATCCCTCAAGTTATTCAGAATAGGTAACAGCTGCAAGAAGCCAATGCCGAAGGCATTCGAAAAGATAAAGGCACTAAGAAGGTAAAACAAGAAATACCTGGCCAACTGCTCTGAGTTAACACTACCTGCATCATGCTCCAACCTAACTTTGTCCACAAGTTGCGTATACCGAATTAGAGAGGAGCAACCAGACTTTACAAAAGCAGTAACACCAAACAGATCCTTCAACCATCTGTTCCTCACAATTACAGAGCTATATGCCTCACTACTCATAGGGACAGATTCCCTAGAAAAATTCAGCCTGGTAATGGCTGTAAAATCAAACGGAGTGATAGTCATCTCCCCGAAAGGCAAATGGAATGTATGGGTAGTATCCATCCATCACTCAACAAGAGCACACATCGCGGCCTGACTCGATGCATATGAGCCGTGAGTAAGAGCAAAAATAATGCCATCAAAGCCCTTCCCAGCGACCATTTGCTTCACACAGGGTGGAAGGCCTTAATAGTATGAACTAACCTTATTAAAGCTACCAAGCAGCTAAATGACAGGCCCAGAGGACTGCAACCAACAAGTAAATCAGTTATAACATTCATCAGATACTAAAATATTTATTTTCATCATTTTTGTAGGAATACATACAGTACACAGACAATAAGTGCTAAAATCAGAAAACTAGAGCTATATAGACAGGTAGAGCTACACAGACAGCAAGTGGTAAAATCAGACAGCTTGAGTTACACAGACAGTAAGAGCTAAAATCAGACAGCTAGAGCTACACAGATAGCAAGTGTTAAAATCATATAACTAGAGCTACACAGACAGCAAGTGCTAAAATCAGACAGCTAGAGCTACACAGATAGCAAGTGCTAAAATCAGGTAACTAGAGCTATACAGACAGCAAGTGCTAAAATCATACAGCTAGAGCTATATAGATAGCAAGTGCTAAAATCAGACAATTAGAGCAATACAGACATCAAGTGCTAAAATCAAACAGCTAGAGCTACACAAACAGCAAGTGCTAAAATCATACAGCTAGAGCTACACAGATAGCAAGCGCTAAAATCAAACAGCTAGAGCTATACAAACAGCGAGTACTAAAATCAAACAGCAAAAGCTATAACCAGAGCAACGCATAAAGCAAGTGATGAGATATTTAGCTAGAGCTACAACAAGTGCTAAAGCAAAAAAGACAAAAGCTACAACTAGAGCTACATAGAGACATGGCAGATGCTAAAACAAATGGCAAAAGTTAAATTACAACAAAAGCTATTGCATAAAACTCTACATAGCCAGAGCTAAGTAAGCAAACGGCAAAAGCTAAGTTATAAAAAGAACTAAAACAACAGCAAGAGCTAAACTACAGCAACAGCAAGAGATAAACTACAGCAATAGTAAGAGCTAAACTACAGCAACAACTAAACAACAGCAAGAGCTATAACTACAGTAAAAGTTATAGACACTGCAACAAGAGCTACAAATACCATAGCAAGAGTTACAAAATGCTACAACAAAAGCCATAGTCATCACAACTAGAGCTTCAATCATCACAGCTAGAGCTACAGTCATCACAGCCAGAGCTACAGTCATCACAGCTAGAGCTACAGTCATCATAGCCAGAGCTACAGTCATCTCAGCCAGAGCCATAGTTATCACCGCTAGAGCCACAGTCATCACAGATAGAGCTACAGTCATCACAGCAAGAGCTATAGTCATCACAGCCAAAGTTAAAGTCGTCACAGCCAAAGCTACAAGTCGTCACAGCCAAAGCTACAAGTCATCACAGCTAGAGCTATAGTTATCACTGCTAGAGCCATAGTCATCACAGCTAGAGCTACAGTCGTCATAGTTAGAGCTACGGTTGCCACAGCCAGAGCTACAGTCATCATAGCCAAAGCTACAGTCATCACAGCCAAAGCTATAGTTATCACAGCTAGAACTATAGTCGTCACAACTAGAGCTACAATCATCATAGCCAAAGCTATAGTCACCACAGCTAAAGCTACAGTCATCACAACAAGAGCTATAATTGTCACAACCAGAGACTACAGACACCACAGCAAGAGTTACAATCATAATAATAACAATAGATGCTACAACAAGAGCTACAGCCAGTAAAGCAAGAGCCACAGACACTATGATAAGAGCTACAGCAAGAACAACAGACAGTGCAATAAGTGCCAAATTGCCAAAAGGGAAGAGCAATTGCACCAATGAGCAAAAGCAAGAAACATCATATCAGCAGAAGCAACGGAACAAAGGGGAAGCCAGAATATACCCTAGCTTAGAATCATTGTCTAAAGACATAACCAATCCTAACAATAATTCTTTTGTTTTATCTTATAGGCTAAAGTAATCATGCAAGTTAAAGCAAATTCAAGCATGTGAAGGAGAAAGCCGCTCATAAAGCAACACAACAAGGGTTACACAACATAGCAAGAGCTACAGCCATAAGAATATAGCAAGGGCTATAGTTTCAAAGCATACAATATGTAGCAATGGCGACATCAACAGTCAACAGAAATTACAACAACAAGGAAGAATAGAAAACATCAAAAATCGACAAGTGCCACCATTGTCACAACCTCTAGACTGAGGAGTGCCTTCTTCCTTCTCTCTCTAATACGTACATCTGTATTTTCATTCATACATTAAAAATAAAATAAAAATAATAACGGCTCTTTTTTTGTATTTTTGTAAACTTCATCTCTGCCATGAATTGCATATATCAGAGTCGTGTGAGCATAGTTCAATTATTATAATCTTCCGGTAATGCTCATTTCATGATTTTCTAAGCATGATCAACATCTCTAAGTCAGGACTTTCTAAACTTTAATCAATCTAATGCTTGCCTACCACCTGCATGGATGAAGAATACATAAGAAAAAACCTATAAATGGTGTCAACGAACAAAATAAATTATAGTTATCAAGATAACTTTCAGAGAGGCTAGTGACCTCAAGACCATACTCACCTACTCCAATGCTCAAAATTGAGTATGAGTATTCAAAGAACTCCTTGATGACATTCGCACTGAGTAACACAAGCCACGGAATGCCTAAGAAGAGTAAGAAAAAAAAAGAGAAAAATAAATACAGGGAAAGAAAATCAAAAAATAATAATAACGATAAATCTTCGCGTGACCTTTCGGTGGTATCCATGCTTAATAATACAGGAACGGAAAGGGGGTACCAAAGAAAGGAAATACCTGCACAAAAATAAATAATATATGGTCAGTTATCACTTTCCTACTCAAAAGCCTCATGATAATTGAAATTTATTCTATTCATCTGCATTCTTTATAAGTTTCATCTTGCTACATTCTTCAGAAATTCACTTGGGAAGCTTGCTCTCCACTAGGTAATGCAAACAGTCTTGACCACGAGTTATGGATCATGTTTTTGAATTGCTGAGATAAGCATTAACTTAAGGTTATCATAGTTAAGATAGCTCATATGCTCTAATACATACAACTCTTGGCATCAATGGATCAATTGCAAGAATTCAATAAAAGAAGCACTCAATTAACTGTGACTAATTCAATGAATAAATTCAAGAATAAAAAAATTATTTTCAAACAAAGTAATAATGAACTCATGCTCACATGTTCATATGTGTTGTCTTAGGACTTCGAGCCACAACCAGCCAATAATAATCCAAAAATCATCATTACCAATTAAAGATCAAGAAGCATCCATAAGAAGATCAAAATAAGAGAAAGACTTCAACCTGCAACCAGCCAATAAAAATCCAAAAATATCATCGTCAATCAAAGATCAAGAAGCATCTACAAGAAGATCAAAAGAAAAGAAGAACTTCGAGTTGCAACCAGCCAACAAAAATCTAAAAGCCTTCAGCAATGATCAAGATCAAGACAACACATACAAGAACATTCAATAAGAATTCATCAAGATCCAAGAGCATCTACTACAAAGCCAAAAGGTAACAAATCGTAACTGTACCAAGCACGATCACAATCACAATGATAACTTATCACTTCTACTTGACACCTAAAGAGGTGAGAGTGGTATTAGGTACTGCTAGAGAGTGTCAAATACACTTAACACAACTAGAGAGTGTTAAGAACCCTTAACACTGCTAGAGAGTGTTAATCGGGTGAGTTAGCATTGCTATATTACATGACACCAATTAGGTGATCGTGGTGCTACCTAACAACCCTGAATAGGTGAAGGAGACATTTAGGTGATCCTAGCACTACCTAAAACCCTAATCAAGTGAGGGTAGCATTGCCAGTAAACTCCTTAACACTGTTAGAGAGTGTTAAGTATTCCTTAACATTACAATAGAATGTTAAGTACCCTTAACATTGCTAGAGAATGATAAGAACCTTTGATACTGCTAGGGAGTATCAAGTATGACTCCCAAAGGTGTGGTCGTTGCATTTGCATACGCATGCTTGCATATCATGTGCCTGATTGCATATCACTATCACGTGCTTGTCTCACTCGCTTGAATCATCTTGTGTGAAGAAATGCATGTTTGTGTGTATCCCGAATCACATCATGTTATGTGTATCCCAAATTGCATCATTTTACGTGAAAAAAAAAAGCATCACTACCACGTTCGTATGAAACTTGCATTCATTCTTTGTGTGAACCCTGAAATTACATTATGCATTTTGCATTTTGCATTGCATTATACATTTCACATTGCATCTCGCATCTCATATATATCATTATCATTTTGTGTGAACCCAAAAAAGGCATCTTACATGAATCCTAAAAATGCATTTTGTGTGAATCCCAAAAATACATTTTGTGTGAATCCCGAAATTGCATCTTGTGTGAATCCCAAAATTGCATTTTGTGTGAATCCTGAAATTGCATCATGCATAAGTCCCGAAATTGCATTAATGCTAGGAGGTATGCAGCACACGTAAAGCAAGAGCTAACTGTCATACATTGAATTTTGACTATCCCCAAAAAGGTCCAATGATGAAAATATCCCTCCGAATATCACGAGTGTCTGTTCATTTGAACCGCCTCTAAAGCATGCTGTGAGTCTAAAAATCTCGAACCAAGAAAAACCAGCTACTTAATCATTAAGCCATACCCTGATTTTATGAATTATGAATTATTGGAATGATAAATAACTCATTTCGAGCAACCATCGCTCAAAACGTGCAACTCGTCAGACTGGCATTCAACTTCATGAAATTAGAAGTTGGTTTTGATGAAACGAACATCGAAAACACGTCCAAAAGCCCTAAAAACTTTCGAAAGTGACCCCAAAGTAGTGCGCGTAATCCCGAGAAGTAGCACGTGAGCAACTTTATAGCACGTGACCACACCCGAATACACTTTGCTTATGCATGAAAATGGAAGCCTATTTAGACAAAAAGAACATCAGAAACGTGTTTGAGAGGTCCAAAAACCCTAAAAAGCATCCCTGGAACAGTGCAATTTGAGCCCGGGAAGGTCGCGTGACACGTGTGAGAGTACATGATCACACGTAATATACATTATCATGCACTCCAGTATGTGTGCACACGTGCAAAAGCGTGCACACATGCACCTTTGGACGCGTGAACACGCATTTTTTGCCATATTTCCTTATAAATAGGGGTCTCTACCTCCAATTTTGAGGGGGGAAACCTACATATACATCAAAAAACTATTAAATTAAAGACTCAAACTATTAAATTGAAGACTCGAGAGTCCCAATTTACATTCTTTTAGCTCACCCATTGCATTTTTCGTAGGATTTTTAGACCGCTTTTGAATAAAACCCACCCTCATATTTGTCAAAGCATGCTTCAAAGGTATACAAATTTACATTCAACACGTATTTTTCAACCTCTCGACAAGGATAGCTTGAGAATCCTATAGCTAAAGCTTCAAAAACACCCAACAAGCTTAATCAAATTTGAGGACCAAATAATCATTTTTGCACGTTTATTTTACTGTCTTACCTTTTACTTTATTACCGCTAGCAGTTGAGAGATTATTGTGATTATGTGATGAGATTAGCAATTTGCATGCTGATTGAATAATCTCTGCTTTATTTTGCCCATAATAAACTATCATTTTGCATTAACATGCATTCAATAATACGGAAGCTCATTCGTCTAAATTAGAGCTTCGATATCACGGTCCAATGATGAAATCATCACTATTTATCATTTATTTTATCATTTAGAAATGCTTTATAACAATTCCTATAAGAGCATGAATCATATGCATCTATTTTATCATTCACGACACATTGATCATTTATTTTGTGCTCACTTGTTGTCCGAGTGGATGAATAGATGGAACTGCACATAGTTGTGTTAACCTCTGTCTTAAAGGTGTTTTCTAGATCATGACTAGATTTACATTTTCGTACCTTTTTCTCTCTTAACTGTATCTACTAGGAAAGCCTTGTAAATAATCATGTTGAATTTCTCTTATTTTTTATTATTATCATGTGTTTGTGTGAATGTGCATATATCAACTGTCATTACCAAAACTAAGGTGCTGCGGTAGCCATATATTGAGCATCATAATAAGAAATAGCCAAAAAGTAGATGAGATCTGCTGAGCTTAGAATCTCTCTTGGGGACAGTATTCGTTGAGTGACACGATGTTGTCCCTTTCATCTTTTCCTAGTTTTCTAAAAATCAGGTGGTGACTCCAAACACAAAGTGTCTTGTATCCCCCCGAGACCAATCATTTGTCCCTATCCCATAAACAGAATGGATGTCCCATCTGGTAAAGTTGACATGTCCCTCAAAATTGAAAAACACAAAAGCCTTCCCGCGAGAGAGGTAATGCCCCCAACACTCAGTCACTCACAGGGTTTTTATCATTTGTGGGTCATTTTGATTATGTTTTTCATTTTAGATCATTATTTGTACATTTTTTGAAGCTTTGTGTTGATTTGTAAGCATTTGTATGCATGGCTTGTGTTCATGGTGTTTATGGACATTATCTTGAACACAAGTACTTCATTAGTGTGTTTTTATTTCAATTATAATGTCATGTGAATTTTTATTTTTGCATTCTATGCTTCAATTGGGTACATTTTGTGTTTATATGGAGTTTATATGATAAAGTATAGCTTTTAAAATGTTATTTTGATCTTACATAATGTTTCTAACCAAATATAAACCTTGTTCCTTGTCATTTTTAGGTTTATTTTATATTTAATAATGCTTACTTACCTCTACTAACCTTTCCTCTACTCTTATATATACTATACTACTATTCTCTACTTCTCACTCAATTTCTTTTGCATTATTGCATTCTCATGCATTCATGTGCCTTTATGCATATCACTATCATATGTGTGCTCATTTTTAGATCCTCTGGATGCATACTTGCATGCTTCCTAGCTTGCATCACTTGCATACTTGCATGCTTCCTGAATTTGCATCACTTTGCATGCTTCCCGAATTTGCTTCACTTTGCATGCTTCCCAAATTTGCATCATGCATCATACTTTGCATGCACCCCGGATTTATTTAATGCTTGTGTGAGCATGCATTGCATTAGCATCATTTATTGCATTATATATACCTCTTGTTATCAACTTTACTAACTTTTAACTAACCTTTATTTCCATTTTTTATTTTAATTATCAAGTCATGATTTTTGTTGTTATATTACCAATTATTATCTCAATCCCTACACTTAACTCTCATTTCTCTTTATTTTTATGCCTTATTTATGTTCTTGTATTTTT
>CATIWM010613656.1:7500-16849 GCA_949671775.1 Mallotus repandus | reverse complement strand
CTCTGGTACTTTCAACTTTATGATTGTATTCCAGGCTGAACACAACATCCTTATGCACCCGTTTCACATGTTAGGTGTAGCTGGTGTATTCGGCGGCTCCCTATTCAGTGCTATGCATGGTTCCTTGGTAACCTCTAGTTTCTCAGTTTAAAAAGAAGAAGTAGGGGCTACTTCCTTCCTTAGGTGCACCCCCTCTTTGAGGGGTGAGTGCCTTATGAAACCACCGCAATACATTGGTTTTTCTTCCCACTTCAAATTTTGTTTTCTCTTCGCGGGAACATCGTTGGGAGCTAGATTCCTAGTTCTCACAGGGAGGAGTTTTTTTCTTTCTCTCAAACACTGTGGTTTAAGCCTGATAATGGAACGGCCCGCCTGGCCACTATGAATGAATATTACGTCAATAGAGAAAGTAGTTCTTTCCGTTGTGCCCTTAACACGAAGCTAGGGCAGCGATGCGAACGCTTGTGAGTGCATTAAGTAAGTCAGATACTAGCTGGTATGAAGCAGGTCAATTGTGTAGGATCGAGCCCGGGCCTTGGAAGCCATCCATTCTCCCAGTCCTTATGGTTTGGTTTTTTGATCGGAGTTTACAAATCCATATCATATGGATTTCAAGCTTCCTAGTCTGGGTTTGTTTGAAACATGAGAGCATGAGCGAGCTCAGTCTTTCGCTACTCGTGTGACCCTGCGTCATGGCTTTAAGAAGGGCCTAAAGTGCATGATGATTCGATTTCCTAAATATATATTTCATATATAATATATAAAGTACTCCAACAAATTTATATATTTCATATATATAATATATAAAGGCCTCCTCTTTCGCGTCTTCTCCTTTCAGTCGAGTTACTTCGTACCTCTTCACTTCGTCCCTATTGCTTGTGTTGTGCCAGTTAAAGGGGATGGTTGCTTTTGATAAGAAGTTCTTGTTTGGTTTGAATGAGAATTCATTCCGCAGAGGAACCAGTGCCCGAAAGCCGAAAAGCTTACGAGGCATTGGACAATGCCCTTTTTTTCTCAACACTATCTTTGACTCCAATCAGTTTCTGTCAGTTCTCCTCTTTTTTTCTTATCATATAATAGAATAGATCACGCCTGCAGGACCCTCTAACCATCAATTTCATAAAAGAAGAAAGATTGGCCAGCTTTCAAAGGCTAGAAGGAAAGGAATGAGCTGGCGGAGGAAGTGAAGTTAATCCGAAGAGGTTGTTTGCAATAACCGGTGTTGATGGGTTCACCCATTAGGGTTGTTATCGGTTTCGAGTTCTCGCTGTTCTCTAAGGAAGTTGAGTGAGAAGAAGTAAGAAGTCTCAATCATTGGAGCTAGGCCCTTCAAGCTTAAAGACTAGCAGTTCCTCTCTTTCATGTCATGAAGCAACTGGCCAAAGAAGCTCCTCGGCTAGGGTTTATGATCAAACTCTAAAAAGGCTTCTTGCTAAGACTGCTTTCTCTCTTCCGTATGTGAAATTTTCCTTTCAAGCAACCACATTCAGCAGTGACATCGAAATGTGAGATTTAAGCCTTTTCCTTCGCATTTGCATGTTAACAACGAGCCAACCTTCTGAGTTAGAGCTTCTTCCCCTCCTGTCATTGAAGGGCACCTAGCTTACAATCACTAGTGAAAGAGTGCTAATTGACCCAACTAGCGAATCTGTTTACAATCATTCAATATTCATTTCCGTGAATACCGCTCGAAAGCAGTCATTGAAAAGAGCAGTCATTTATCGGATTGATAGCACAAGCATGATCCACCTATCTTCTTATTTATATAGAATGAGGAAAGAGACGGGTACCATCGAGTTCAGAGCCGGCGAAGAAAAAGCTTCAATTCACAACCTAGGATAGCTAACGCTACCTTGCCTGAAGACATGTGACTTCTACGCGAAACGCAAGGAAAGCCCTCTTGCTTCTCCCTATCTTTTAGTGCTGGTGGGACATGATTAGTCTACCTTAGTCTAAGAATTCATTCAAATCCGCTTAAGCGAAAACCCTCGTTTGGCTAGTTAATCTTCCCATCCTTTTTTCGGGAACGTGGAAAAACCCATTTGCTAGAAGGGTAATCAGGACAAAGCGGGAAAGACACTGGAGGCAGGACAAAAAGTCAATGTCTTTCATTAAGAGCACTTTGGGAATGTCTTGAGAGCTGTAGGTATTGAACTTCCCCAACCCCCTGAATAAAGCCCTTACTCAATAAAGCTAAGGTGTGATATCAGTGTTCTCCGGTGAATCAGTAGTGTTCTTCTTACTTTCATCAGCATCATTGCTTTCATCCGATCCGTCTCAGTAGTCTCATTCCAGCGCTAAGGCAGAGGACACTTTCAGGGCTTGATTGATTAAAAGAAAAGCAGAACTGGGTCGAGGTTTGAAGATGCTCGACCAAAGCTTAATAAGCCTTGCCTCCAACCCAAACCAAATGTCCTCGTAATGGCTTTAATCTATTAATCCATAAAAATAAAATAAAGCAAATTAGGGAAGGCCTGTTGCGGGCAGTTCGTGATGATGGGACACACCCAAGGTCCCAAACGGCGATTCAGCTATAGTACGTAGCGACGATTCTTGCTTTTTTACATTAACTGGCGCCTTTGAGCGTAGAAGCGATTCTAGCCTGTCTTCTATAGTCTCTGTACATGCTTAAGAGAGAATATCCCCCATGCACTATTAAGGGCATCGGTAACTCTATAGTTAGTAGTAAAAAAAAAGCAAAGAGAAGTTCGGCTTGGCTTTCCAGGCTTAAAGAGAAAGGACCAGACCAGTACCTTGACTTAGAGTTCATAGTGCTGGTAAAAAGAAAGATAGAGGGTTTAAAGTGAAGGAGAAGCGAATGTAACTCCAGCTGTCGAAAGGGAATACTACCCGAACTAGCCCTTCTGCTTTTAGGTTCCGCTTATCTGTAAAACCGGGAGGAATGATAATGATTTATTAGGAAATGCCTTAGAAGGCCTACTTCCTTTAAGAAAACGAAGAGGAGTAATGCCAGTCAAGGAGTAGAGACCTATTCCTTCTACTTTTTTCAACGTTAAACAGAAGACGCGATAACGCCCGTTTAGGCACCTTCGCTTTAAGACGTCTGGGGTAAGAAACCTAGATTCTAGCGCATAAAGTTTCAGTCTTGGCTTTTAGCCTGTGGACTAGGAGCGGTATTAGGGCTTTCCCTACTCCTAGTCCTAGGGGTGAGAATCCCGAAGATCAAAGCCGATCGAGTAGGAAGACTTTCTTTCGCAGGACTTTCAAGTAATGAGCCCCAACCCTAAGCTTTCTCGGCTCGGGTTCTGGCGTTATCTAAGTCATTTAGAAAAAAGCCTTAGAGCTCATTAGAGAGAGTGAACTGAACCGATGGGAAGAATCCGGTGATGCGCCCCTTTCTAGATAAAAGCGAATGCGGTCCTGTACCTGGTACGGATCCCGAGGACCTATCAGATGATGTGCACGATTCAAATGTTGCTGCTCCCTTTTCTAGATTAAAGCCTAACAGTGGATCTTCCCCTTCCTGTGCCTGATGAAAGAAAGACTTGCCCGTGAAAGGCCAAATGAAGAATGCGTTTTATAGTTAAGGATGCGCCTCTTCTTGTGACTGATTCAAGGATTTCCACTTGATCTTAAAAGCAATACGGATGCTGTTACCGAGGACGAATCCGATGCCTACCGATTCAAATGGTGGCGATGTTACCGATGAGAATGATCTTCCCGTGCCCTTGCCTTACTCAAGCAAGCGAGATCTTACCTTTGTTAGATGAGCCAAGCGGATGCTAGTAGTACTCCAATCACTGGGGTTTCATACCAATTATAGTCCGATCTGGGAAGGAGCAAAGAGCCCACTTCCTACAATAGCTATCTTTTTTTATCTTTCGCAAAGTTCTCATTTGGCAATGCCTACCTATTAACGGCCAATCTCTGCGCTCGCATACTCGTGTATAAACTCGTAGAGTCTGGAAACACTACATTCTCGGTAGACCACCATGATGATGCCTCATCAAAGACAAGATGTGGCGAGACGTTTGCTTTCTTTTCTTGGTGGTGGGATCAACACATCTCCACCCTTTCTTCTGCTTATCGTACCCAGTAAAGATAGACCGTATCGCCTTCTTTTCCAACTTTTTCAGACCAGTTGAGGCTTAATCCCCGCCTTTGGTGTCACATCGGGAAAACTTTAAGGCTTTCTCGTCAGTCAAAAGAGGTCGACTCTGCACAAGTCAAGGCCATCCTTGAAATGCATCGGTCACTCCGAGTGTGAGTCTGTCCGGTCAAACGGAAGAAAGGCAAGCAAGACAGCGAAGGAGTTAGTGCATTGATGCCGCATATCCGCTGTTTAAAAGAAATAATAAATGATGTCGCAAAGGAGATGTATTAGCCGGGAATGAGCTGTATTAGTCGCATATAAGATGTTGGATGTCGGAAGATCGTCTGCTATTTAAGATTCCAAGTCTGATCTTGGTAAGCCCTCCTTGAGGGTCCCACACTCTCAAATCGGATCTCTCTTTTCAGCTTAGTCGTGCAATTAGTCGTGAAAAGTCTCTCCCGTCAAAAGACTGCGGGTTGGGTTGTTTGAACTTGGGAGGAAAGGCCACTGTTTCCATGTAAAGGGATCCCTTTTTGCTGCATTTTACTTTCTTCATTCAACTGAGAGAGAGTCTGTTGAAGATCCTTCCGCCCTATTAGTAAAGCTATTTGATCATCTTCAGCTCGTAAACTCGCTCCTCGGTCATGTTCTTCTGTGGATTACTGGTTTCGCCAATTTTATCTGACTTTTGGGGATCTCTTTGTTCTGCCTTGTCTTTTGAGCAAATAAGAGCTCGCATAGCTTCTATAATCTCCATCATCAACTATAGCCTTTCTTCGGTATTTTTGTTGAGTTTGGCTATGTATGGCTTCTTTAGGGGATATTTCGTCTTCGTTGGTTACAAAGACGTGTTCTTTCTGTTCTTGACACTTCTGATGAGAGATGAGACAGTACGTGCCAAATCTTCGGACTCATCAGAAGACGGGTCATCACCGGGTTCTGTTTGGCCTCCGGGATTGTCATATATGACAACCGATGTTGCTCGTGACACTTAAAATCCTTGGCTTTGTTTTTCCAACCTCGCCCTTGCTCGCGTTCGTCGAGATTAAGTTTCAAACAACTGAGCAAGAGGGATGTCGGAATCTATTTAGGGGACCATTTTGCTTGCCCTTCTTTTCCCGCCTTACCCACCATGTTAACTGTTACACTGTTACAACAGATTCTTCGTGCTCTTTTGGAACCGGGTTATTTTGGGCTGTTTTGGTGTTTGGGCAAGCTTTCTTTTTATTACCCGTTGACGGGCCCTTTGTTTGTTGAGGTTTCTTCTTGCCGTCTTGCGGCGAACAACTAACTGGGGGAGTCCTTTCCTTATAGGTAAGGTACGGGTCCCCATGCAGTCGTTAAACCGAGATGAATCGATTGAAGAAGAAATTGACATAAGGCATTCGAAGAAGCAGCTATTTCATCTGTTGGAGGAATAGCATTAGGCCTTGGAAGGGCTTACACATACATGCATTAGGATTAGAAAAGTAAAAGGCGTAACCGAAGCTATTGAATCAGCTGTTATGTTACAGAAAGAGATGCATCGAATGCATTTTATCTCGCAATCGGACATGGACAGTCTAGACTGATTTAGGAAGATCCCATGTAGGTTAGGTATTCTTTTTTTTTTTGCTTAGGGCCGGATGCTTAGTTTCCTTCTAACTTAGTACTGATCTTTATTGTCCGATTTGCTTTCTTAGTGCTGACACCCTCGTATGCCGATCTTACAAGGAAGCGGCAGAAGAACCTATTTGACAGTAATCTATCAGGAACTTCAGAAAAAGACTGGAAAGTCAGGAACGAAGTGCTCGACCGGAAGGGAGAGGTTGGGAGCTTACTTAGTGCTTGTGCTAAGGAGGATTTCGTACTTTTCTAGTCTCTGACCGAACTCCCTACTCTCTTAGGTTGGATCTTGGAAGCGTCGATGTTAATGATCTCTTCTCTTGTGGCTTGACTGCTATCCTTTCACCAAAGAAAATCGTACTTCCACGGGGAAAGGCTATAAGGGAAGTTCCCCTAACAAAGCTTGCTTGGATTTAGTCTTTCCATTGTGGACCTATACCATCTTTCAGTCATATTCCCGCTCCCTCTGGCCTTTATATTCTAGTGAGTGTTCCGTGAGTGGGTTCTCGATTTAGGCGGGCTATCAATCGACTATGAAAAATAAGATAAAGAAGAGGTCTTAGTCGACTATTAGGGAAGTTCAGAGTTCTTGGATTCATTCTAGCTCTTAGGGATGGAAGAAGATATAATAGAGAGAGGGCTTAGTACACGTGGGACTTATGCCTTTCTTTTCGGATCAATGAGACAAGGAGTTACTCAGAGCTGTAGTTAGGGCCTTTGCCTTCTTGCCTCAGCATCTTGACCGGAACCCTCACATGACCCAACTTAGCACTGTCGCTTACCTCGTCAGCCCAGCCTGACGACCAAAAGCCTTACTAGCACTTCCGAAGTCTCCCGCACCAACGTTCATGCTAGCAACCAAGTCTCAGCTCCAGCTAGCCAACAGTCAGCCGAAAGGGGGCTCCCCCCCTCAACTCCTCGACGCCCCGGTCGAGGTAGGAAAATAAACCCATAACATTCTTCTCCTACTCAAGATCGTTCCGCCAAGAAAGATCTTCAACTGGTTTACTACTGAGTTCGTTACTTTGATCTGTTGAAATCTGACCCCAGTAGTTTCCCATTCTGTTGGACCAGGCACCACTCTGAGACTTTGTTAGCGAAGCTGGCGAGCAAAGCTTGTCTGCCTTCCCTAAGGCGCGGTTTTGGGGCAATCTAAGCCCGAGTGATCCCCCCAGTTCCCAGGCCTAACCCCACCTGCTTTTAGTTTTGTATCGATCACTTCTCAAAAAAAAGATCTTTATCTTCCCTCTTTCGAGCATAGTCAGTATATCTAGCTCTCATGCATCCTAGGGTAAGCTGTGTACTAAGACACCTATTGTCTTTGCTTAACACACTCCCCCTAATTTTCTAGCTATATATCAGGTTCGAACAGGTCGTCTTCAGGGCAAGTCCTGGCTCGGCCGTAAGGTCAACCAAGACAGACAAACCCGCCAAGCCGAGGAGGCAGTTAGATTAGGAAGCCTGAATACGGAAGCTGACTTAGTCTCAATCATCTTTTTTTTGTTTGGTCAGAACAAGGAAAAAGCCTATGTGGTGGGTTCGACTCCCACAGGAGCGCACATTAATTACCAATCAGCTGCTTTTTTTTTCATTCAATTCAAGGAAGGGCATGATTAAATATACTATGATATTATTTCGCGGTCCTGATTGAATGAAAAAACTATTTAATTTCATAGTAATTTAATTGGCTATATGGCATCTATTTTTCAAGTGCGAGAGATTTCCGCGGCCTGTAACACATGGTTATCAAGCCGTGAAGGCCCCTACTATAAATTTACTGATTTACAAACCTACCGTAGGCCCTATGGGGAAGTTAAATAGCAAAAGGAAATTAAAAAATTTCTAAGATCGGAGGTCCTAGAACCGGAGGAGAGAGCGCTAACAACCTGTGAAGTTGATCTCAAAGAGCCAACCGAACCGAGGTCGGTGGAAAAAGATTAGGTAAGCATCCAAACCAGCATCAGCCGAACTAACATATCCAGTTTATCTCGCAACATATCTAGTTTATCCTGAAGCAGCATTTCTCGAGATAGCATTCCCATAAGCAAGCAGAGAATGAAACCCTTGCTTGTTTATCCCGACAAGGGTTTATTAATCACTCAAACGAGCCTTTCTAGCCGCATCTGAATCGGCATCCCTATCCATATCTTTATGCGCAGGGGCACCCAGATTCTAATCTGTAGAATCAATTGGAGAATCCCCATCCGCACCCGAATTGGCTAAATCTAGTATAGTAAGTAGGTGTTGTTCCGATGCGGGAATCCATTTTTTTTAATTAAAGAGATAAGGCTGCAAGAAGAACCTAGAGAGGAGGCTTCACCGAAAGAAGAAGAAAGAAAAAAAGAGTTTCTGGAAATGTTTTAAGAGGGAGGGAAGAGGAAAATTCAGAAAAAGAGAAAAAAAAGAAGAAGATTGAATGAATTATCCCGAACCTGCCTCCGCCGCCGTCGCACGAACCATTTATGATGGCCGCGTCTAGGTGGATTGTGGTGCTACCATTCCTTTAGGATACCTTTCGGCTTCAGTAAAAACTCTTCCCCCTTAGTTTTTATAGATATTGAGTTTGTATGGTAACTCAACTTTGAGTATGGAATTTACTTTGTTGGTTGATTGGAGTTACGGTAGTTCAATCTATAAAGGAAGGACAATCTTGGCGCAGAACCACCCTTAGGTGGCTCTTTACTCCCTCAAGACTTGCTTCTTATTTTTCTTTCACCCTTTATCCTATCCCCTTTTATATCAATAGGGAGCTACGAGCAAGGCAGCTCTGCTCCAGAAAGAAACGAAGCCAGCAGGTCCTTTTCCGCTTGATCGCTAACTCATGGGCAAAGCCGTCTTTTGCCGCCCCTCATGCAGCATATGAGCGGATCTTCACTAAAACCGGCTCTATTGGCGGATGGATAGCACCCCTCACTCTGCCATGAGAACAAAGAAAGCCACACTATCTCCTTGCAGCTTTGCCTGCCGCCCTTCGGTAGTATAGTAGGATAGATAGCTAAGCCGCCTTCGGCCCTTCGCTTAGTAAGCCCCTCTTCGAGCCTCTACTGAATTCCGCTCGCCCCGGTCCTTAGTAGCGTTGACAAAGTAAACTCCTTGCTTGTGTCGTTGACAAAGGAGAACAGCCCCCCTGTTGTTGATAGAGAGCTTACTGCCCCGCCCTTTATAGTGCGACTGTTGTCATGGAAAAATAGTTTGTTTTTTGTCAAAGAAGCATGCTTAACACAGCCTATAGCGTAAAGGCATTCGAGCTGCGTCTAAACAAAATGAAGGGTAAGGGCCTGTACTCTCTCTTCTGTAGATACGCTATCCCTTTTTCTATGGTATGGGGGAAGGGAAGTGAGATCTACCGATTGATTTGATATTAGATGAGCGGCCGTACTATGATCGTTCGGGAGACATGGCCCCATGCGCTACACACAAGAATGAATTGTTATGCGGTCGGTAAACTATTTCTGCGGGCAGCCTATCAAATCAGATCACGTATTTTTTAATATGTCGTTCCGTCATGTACATGTATTCGGTCTTCCATTTTGATGTTCCTGCTCGTGCCCGGAGAGAGAATGGGCGCGACTCCCCCTCTTCCCGTTCTACTGTCCAAAACACGCCGGCCATTCTAAGTTCTGGGGTTGGGTCGGATAGGACCAGACCCAATCGGCTGGATATGTGGAATCTGAACGGATCAGATCCAAT
>CATIWM010613656.1:0-5000 GCA_949671775.1 Mallotus repandus | reverse complement strand
AAGAAGATACAGTTCACTCAACGATTGCCTTTAGGTTCCGAACTCCATATGGGGAAGGAGCGTTGTTGTTTGCGAGGTCTCGATCATTTACATGGACCCACTTCTCATTCCATTTGTGGGAATTTGATGATCTATAAACCGTCCCTAACGAACGATCGGCTCATGTTTGAGCATGATGAATCACTTCGTGCCGACCTGTTGCTAATAAACTTTCCGGCCTCATATGAGAATGGAAAACTGGAGCATTTTCTGCATCGGTGGATGAAGAATCGTGAACATAATAATTTCTGGTTGACCATGTTCCCAGAAAAAAGATACTTTCGAGAAACGACGAGCACGACTGAAGTGGCTATACATACAAATCTATTTACGGATCTATATGCTTCGATTGGAACTTCCAGTTCCAGAACAGGCGGCTGGTATACCACCATAATGAAACTGCCTTTTCTTTTTTTTATTCGGATAGGATTTATGTTGGCTTCGTTAGGAGGCTCGCGTAGTTTGTTACGTCAGCTCCAAAAGGATAAGTTGCGTTGGCATCGAGAAAGTTCCGTGGCGTGGAGTTTATAATTGCATAAAAGGAGTCAAGGTAGTGGCTGCGGCGCGTCTAGGCACTTCAGAGCGGGCCGGCAGGCGGGCGAGACAGAATGGGCGGGCACTACTAACCAAGCCAAGCCTAGTTCTCGCCGATAGGCGCTGGTAGCTTGCTTCCAAGCCTTGCCAACTATAATAGTTGTGGCCATGGCCCGAAGGAGCCTTAAGCACTTGTACAATGCTCAAGTCAAGGCTCCATCCTACTCGTTGCCCAGAGCCTTGACTTATTATTATATATTAGTAAAGCGTGCCATATAATATGGAGGGAAGGGAAAAAGGGGTCTCTTTCCTCGCCCGATGGTAGAGGTCGATCCCTTATCACCTTCGGTGCCTCCTTGTGGTCCTTCTCTTTAGCTTTTCCTCGGCCTTTAGAGCTAGTTGATAGGCCACTTTCCACATCCGATGCATCGAGATTTCATCTTGGATTTCTAACCTCAAGCCCTATCAAGCAAGGGATTCTTCGTCGGATTCGTTCAAGCCATTGCGAATAAACAATTGGTAGAACTCCGCAACTGTTAGGAGTAGGGGCTTTCTTGTACGCTTCGCTTTAAAGGATAGATAGAGGGGAGAGAAGTGGACAAATAGTTGAAAGGTAATTTCATGCTTATCCGGTGCAATGATGAGATCAACTAGGATTCCGAGGAAAAGAATCATTCACCAGGTATGGCTTCCTAACCCCAATATCTGAAGGTCCAGAATGCCTATTAAAAAATGATCATTCTCCATCTGGAAAAAGAAAAGCATCTTTATTTAAGGAGAGCAAGGCCGAGTAGAGCATTTTATTGAACGTGGATAGCCAGAAATATTTCATTACACTGAATTGGTTGTCCTAACATTCGATGGAAGCACTTCTTTCTAGCACTGGCTGGATGGAAGAGCTTAAGACGACTGCAAGGCATAAGCCCTCCAACTTCCCCTTCCTCAGGGAAAACTAGCAAATAAGAGCATTTCCTATTGATTTGTCACCAGCAAGAGAGAGGCAGGGATGAAGTGAGTCGACTGAAAGGAGAGGAGGTTAACTCGTCGAATGAAGCGGTAAGATAGGTAAGGAGCTTAGAGTGACACACTTTTCTTCGAAGGCAGGGAATGAACCGACACCAGAGATTCAGCTGCTCGACCGAAGCTAAGAAGGTTTGGAGTTTCACCGTGAACTGAACCTGAAAAAAATATTATATTATGTTGAGGTGGGAGACTAGCTTGACTAAAGGAGTAGCTGAAAAGGGGTTGAAGCTTAACTGGTGAAATACCCTGAACAATACCAGATCAGGGCATATCAATACGCAGTTAGGGGATCAAACTGCTCGTAGCAAAGAGATGAGCGAAGAGGCTAACTCGACTCAAAGGTTTTGAACACTTGGCAAAAACCTAATAAGTAGGGCATACCTGGATCGAAGAGATAGGCACGAAGTCACTCGACTGTGAACCAAAATAAAAACACTTGGCTATAGGATGAACACTCCGGAAAGGTAGGTTCCATACCGACTCCTATCCTAGAATCAGCTCATTTCACACCAACAGAACTTAATCACGGGTAGAGCCCTAATAATGTAACTGAACGAAGTGGAAACCCGCAATACGAGAGCAAAAACCTTCTGTGTGTAAGAATAAGAGCAAGATCGAGTTAGGTAGGATGTAGATCGAGCGCAATAAGCTACAGGAGTGATTATTTCGCTTTGAGATGCTCTTTTCCTTCCAATAATTCAATTCAGGAGGCTACTACCGGCGAAGCTCGTTTGCTATCTCTTTATTCGGAAACCAATCCGTCTAGTCTTTTCAGTCGTCCAGGTAGTCCTAAGAGTGGTCCATCCATCGTAGGTAAAGTGCGAAATGTAGTAGAGTAGGCCCCATCTGCTTTCCATTTCGGACCTCTCTTTCTGGTCTGCTAGCCTTACAAGTAAAAGTCTTCCATTACGTCTGTCTATTGTATCGAGTGAAAGGGCTCCTTTCGATGTTCCTGAAATCTCCATTTGAATACTGGATTGGTAGAGGTAGGCCACTCAACCCTTACTTGAGAGGTGCACTCATTGGCAGTTCTCGAAGAGAGGACTCAGAAATGGAAAAGTCTCGGAGAGCTATTAGGACTCTGGTCCTTCCGCTAGCGGGATAACTAACTTAAGACAAGTATACAAAGAAAACAAGGGAGTTTTTGCTTCTTTAAGGCGTAGAGGAAGGTTACACCGATCCTGCATGCATTTCGAAGAATTTTTTTGTAGGAGACAAACCCAAGGCTGAATGTTGTACCTTACTTCTAGGCCTAACTAAGAGGTCACTTCACCCGCTCTCTTTACTGAAATTCCTGTATGAACGGTCCAAATGATTTAGCGTAGAGAGAGGACTTTCGGGCTTGAATGAAAGGATTGGTCGATGACCGGACTTGACTTACCCTGCTTGCCTATCACAAAGAGAAAGAGCCACCCCAGACAAAGGCCTTGATCGTTTACGGCCTGTTTCGGCTATTTGATGGACGAATGTGTGCCCTATTTTGGAGCCGTTTCCGGGCCTTACTTCTAAGTCAGATTTTGATAGAAAGAAGTTAAGTTCAGTATGGCTCTCATTTCCGAGGGTGGCGTCAATCCTCCTGTCTTGATTTCTTTTATTCCCTATCTCATCGTTCTGTCTGGCCAGTGGTCCAATCAGTTCTTGTCGTATATCCATGGGCTGGGTTCCTTTTTTAGGACCATTGTCCGTAGCCTTTCTTTGTGACTTGAGTCTGTCAAACTGTTCACCCGTTTCTTTGTTTCCTCAGGTAGTGAACTAACTCCGGTTTGTGTATGACTTGACGCTCTAAAGTCTGTATCTTGCCCCTAGTCTTTGACTTAATCGTATTCGACTTATTTCGCAGATCTGTTATTTCTTATGCTCCATTAGTTCTCCAAGCTTCTTCCTTCCTGAGCTTCAGTTGGTGCAATAGCCCCAGGTGTGGGTACTTTAGTGCTCTTTCTCTCCTCTAGTACCTTATCAGTCCGTACATCAGTTTAAGTCTTCGAAGCAAAGCAGTCGAAGTGGTAGAAGTCGGTATGTGGTTCGAAGTCTTCCATTCGGTCTGTCGGTTGAGTAGTCGATTCCGTCTGTGTGTGCTCCTTGCTGAAGTAGTGAATGTGCTTTGAGGTTGTGTAAACCGGTCGGGGCCATTGCCTTGAGTTGGTCCATTCCTTTAGGTAGGGGAAATTACCTTTTCCTTATGGTAAGCGGCTTAGCATTTCAAGTAGTTTCAGTCCTGTCTCAGGCCTCGCCCGTGAATCTCCCACTTGCCTTAACGAGTAGCTCTCTATTTTCTCTTCCTCCTTGTCTTCTTATTAGGACTCCTTCTCTGGGCATAGCAGCAACCAAGGTTGTAATCCCGGGGCTAAGTCAGGTAAGCAAGTAAGTAAGCGTAAGCTAATAGCAATCTGCCCTTCAGTGATCAATGCTACACTATTTGAACAGTCTTCTATTGAATAGTCCACCTTTCATGCAAAGTAAATCTACTTAGAATACACTAAGTCCTCCCTTCTAGGGTCGATTGTTTGGCCTTGAGCTTGAGTAAGTCGAGATTTTTTTGCTTAGACATCAACCAGGCGAATGGAAGTCTCACCTTGTTTGAGGGGAGGTGGTCCGGGTATATGGCTATATAGCGTCAGCGTTGTTTGCAAGTCACGTCAGTGCAGGTGCAGCGTAGCGTCATGGTAGCGTTAGCTATGCTCGACTAACAGGATGAGTCATGTGACTTACCTGACATTTTATTGAGATAAACTTCGAGCTGCTGAACCGACAACGGTCTATTGTTTTTCTGCTTGTTTTGGAAGCTTGAAACGACAGACAAGTGGTGACTGTGAGACAGCCTTGCTACTGAGCTTCTTGTCAAAAGATGGATGCCTGTAAGTCTAAATTTCCTACTTAAGAAGAGCCCTTCTCAAAGACAGGCGAGCCGAACCTTCATTAGCTTACGTGGGAATGGAAGAACTGGGGCACTGACCTCTCATTCCTACTCTTCTTGTTCTCTTGGTATTGATCCTGAAATGGAGTTTGTGAGGCGACACAAGACAAGAACTTCTCGTGTAACCTACATATATATAGTGTTTTCTCTCCCTCCGGCAAACAATGCCTATTTTACAGCTCATTCCCTTCCCCGTGTGGATTCTAAACCTTCCCTTAGTGCAAGAAGTTACTTTCGTGCCTTTTAGAAGTCCAAACCGTTTGGACCTCTTAGAGGTTCTAACCAAGGAGCACGCAGATCCCAAAAACGCGTAGTTTCGCCCCCAAAAATTACTTCTCCGGTAGGCGAGCGCATTAAATATTTACCTAACCCGGTAGGTCCTTGAGCGGATCCCACGTTAGCCCCAAGGCGCTGATCTCTAACTAGAAAAGTAAAAGCTTGAGCTTGAGAAGCTTCTGGTCCAGTAGGCCCGTAAAACTCACTAGGGTAA
>CATIWM010613605.1:0-17182 GCA_949671775.1 Mallotus repandus | reverse complement strand
ATGTTTACTTTATTGGTTTGTTTTGATTAATTATCTCTTGCATGTTTCTTTGCTTACTTGTAAATACTTATTTATTCATCACCTCTATTATATTTGCAATGTATACGCCAATCCAATCATCTCGCATGCCAATTATCAATCGATGCCATTTTAAATTGACTAACATTCAAGTGTGGTAATGCATCATTAAAGCCAAAACCTAAGGTAATGCAACAGGCAATTTAGAATATGTATATCAAGAAATAGACAAGTGGATGCTGCTCCCCAAACCCAAAATTTCTAGCAAGGGAAATAGGTTTTCATTTATCTACTTCCCATTTTCCAACCGTGATCAAGTGGCGACTCCAAAACTCACAGAGTTGGCTTCCCAAAGGTTGTCCCTCCCACATCATTAACTTTCGCATTTAAAATTCCCGCCGCCTATCTCTTGTCTGCTGTGACTACCACCCATACCATGTACCCCAAGATGCTTGAAAAAGATAGTTTGATTCTGCTTTGATTGGTGCCTTTGTTGCATCTTGTTTGATATATTCAAACCAAAAAGGTTTCTTCTTGTGTCTTCCAGGAGGATATTTTATTTTTTCTTTGTTTTTATTGTATATTTGTTAGGGAGAAACATCATTTTTATTATTTTAGATTTATTTTCAGTAAATTTTTTGTATTGAAATATGAAACGCTATATTTGGTTAAATGAAATTACCAAATTTAACTAAAAAAATAGAGAAACTACTTGCTTACTCCAAGCATATGCATTGCAATAAGGAAAATGAATAATATTTACTTGCATAAAGTTTTATATTTTGCTACCAATAACATGAACAATATCTTGCTAATAGCAACATTTTATCAAAATGTCTCTCTTTAATTTTAAAATTATAAAAATAATAAACAAATAAATAAATTAGTTATAAGTATAATTCCTTTAATCATGATATAACAAATTCACTCATATTCTTTTATGTTTTTAACTTTCATCAATTTATTTATCATCAATTTATTTAGTTATCCAATTAAAATTAGTACTCTTGGACTATTATATAACTTTTTCTATATTATAGGGCAAATGGTTGTCTTTGTACAACCATTTATTTAAATTTAATTAGTCCTATTTATTTAAATTTTTAATAGTTGGTATATAAGTGACCACGCTTATCTAATAATAATGATAATAATGATAATAATAATAATAATTATTATTATTATTATTATTAGTTTGGCATATACAAGTACGGACATAAAATTTTCACTAATACCGAATTAAGAAAATAAAATACTCCAAACTAGATAAGAGAAAACTTTTTTTTTTTACAGAGAAAACTTAATTAAATAAAATGCAGAAAAGAATTAGACGAAAGCAAACAAACTAAGGCTAAAAACTAAATTTTTATATGCTTGATTTTGAGAGGTGCATATATATATACATACACAAGCAATAATGTAGGCTGTAATTATAAAGCAATTCCTCACTGGTTAATAATTCTCTTCAATCTACTCCTTGCGAAAAAACACACTCTCATCTCTATACTCTTCTCTCGTTTTTATCTGTTCAGGTATCGTTCTTACGTTTTCTCTTTGGATGTGGGGATCATTTGTCCAGAAATTGATCATGTACCTTTTTATTTTGTATATATTATGTTTTTTTTTAGAATAAATCATAGTTTTTCTAGATCTAGGGTTAAATTCCTATTTTGTTCTCTTTTGGTGAGAATTTTGCTTTCTTTCAATGAGAGATTTATGGGTTTGGAAAGAAGATATCATCTTTGTGCTTGCATTCATGGAGAAGAAGACAACATTTATCTTGAGAAAATTATTGATTTGGTTTACCCATTATTCAAAATTTTCTTGATAATTTTCAAAATAGATTTTGTCATACCCATTAGTTTGGTTCAATTTACCATCCAAAATTCAAGTTTCTCCATATCAGAAGTTGGCTTCTTCATTTGCCAAATTATATATCCTCTTAATGCGACACCAATATATGATGTTTTCTTTTTCCACTCTTTTATGATATATCTTGTAAGAGTAAGAATTTTTTATAGAATTTGTTTTTGTTGTAAAACCCTTACTCCCTTCCTTATATCTTGCCCAGTTTTATGATATTTTTTAGTTGGCCAAAAAATAATGTGGGCTGTAAAATAAAACAGACAAATGGATCTAGCTAATTAATTTAATGAAATTGTAGGTATAAGTAACGGTTTGAGATGGTAGACTCATGTAAATGGCAGAGTACAAACAATAAGTTTAGAGCTTAGTTAGATTAGAAACCACCACGCAAACAAACATGCAAATTGAATTGCATTGCATTTGATGTAAAACATCATTTTCTAATTAATAGTATGCAATGAATATAGACGTCCTTAATTAATCATCTTCCTCGTCTTAGGATATTGCTCCAATTTCTTGAAAAAATTGGAACAAACTTTGAAAGTTACAACAATCCAACATGTCATTGTCATGAATTTTAACCAGGATAAAGAATATTTTCATTGCTTGATTAACTTGTAGCTTCAAAAGGGTAAGCATATTAACTTTGTAGAATTAATACATTACTTTTGGATATGTCTTTTTAATGTAAAAATAATAGAATGTTTTTTCCATACAACTCTTCAATAGGGATAATATATAATTTTATATATGCGTACACATGAAAAAGGACATACACATGAGGAAGGAGGTGGCATCTAGTGGTCAATTTCACCCAAAAGTTTGTAGAAACCAATCAATGAATCATTTTCGTTCGGGAAAAAAAAAAACATAATTAAAAAGTAAACATATGTACAAAGAAATGTCGTATGTGTCATATGTGGTATTAAAATTGTATAAAAATTTGGTTCAATTAGTTAAATATGTGACATTTAAGTATAAAAAAAAATATTCAAACTTATGGTTTTTCTTTTCTTTTTAATAAAAAATTAAACCACTTTAACCGGATAAAAAAATTCCATTAAAGTGGACAAACTTGCGAGGTGAGAAAACAAAGCTTCTTGTAAAATTTTAAGCTAAAGTCAATTTACAAATTGGAGAATTAAAAAAGAAAAAAAGAGACAAGATTAGGAAATCAATACAACAAAATAATATTATTTTAGGTATTATTACAAATTAATTAACAAAAAATTAATAAAATAAACTTCCAAATTTATGTCAATGTCGGGACTCTCGTGATCATCATTCATTACAATACCATGCCCACCTAACCACACAAAATCATAAAAATAGTAATTATAAATATCATCAATCACTAAAGAGAAACATTATCCTCCATGATCCGTCACTATACTCTATTATCATCATCCCTTCTACGTAAAGTCAAAAATTATGTTTTACCACTCCTTCCGAATTCACCTATATGCCCTCCATTTACGTCGCTATCAAGCTCATAACATCAAATTTATTAGGGACAACAGTGTCCAAGTAGGTGGAATTTCAGCAATCTATCTACATATGCACGTTCATAGCACGTGACATCCCTCAAGTTACCAACTCATGCCGGTGGCACACAAAGCGGCCTCGTAACAGCAACGCTCGTATGATCTCTACAACTCAATACTTTAAGGAGCCTGCAAGAGGGACCCTTCCCAAGTGGAGGTTTCCTGCCCGTATCCGCCATAGGCGGCGGAAACATCATTCTCGAAGGATTCCGGCGAACTTGCCGGCTTTTTATATCTCTAAGCTCCATCCCTGCAGGTGGCTTCACTACTCCAAACATCAACACGTACCATCTTGGCTTAGCTACCGTTCGTTTGGCCACATTCCCGTGTTCACTTCTTCCGATGCTTCTCACTGATGAGTTTCTCTCCATAGAATTATCAGATTCTGGCGATGTTTTAGAAATGGAATACCTCTCAAGTTTACGGTAATCCAGGGACCGGCTGTTCCGCATCATGAGCTTAGTACTGTTAATACTACCCGAACGAGGAACAGAGGAGTGCAACCCAGATAAAGATTCTGATCGTCGGCGAAAAGATATGCGTCTTTTGTCTTGGTGATGAGATTGAACTGAAGGAGAGAGGTCTTTGAAGGGTATGAGCTTGCCACAGAAAATGATGTCTTCAGCTGAGCACATGTCGGAAGTGAAGTTGCTGAAGAACTCGAAGAATTCATCAGGTGGCTCAGATGACGATCTTCGACTGTGGGGGCTGGCTTCATTGTCATCTTCGAGTGGAAGATCGCAGAGAGAAAGAGCTTCTTCTTCTTCTTCATGATGATCATCTTCTTCTGAGTGCTGGTGTGGATCAGTGTATTCTCCCATTGATTTGGAGAGGGAGAGAGAGAGAGAGATGAAATGTGTGGAAAGAAATGAGAGGTCAAGTTTGAAAAGTGTTTTCTACGCTGAGAATAGGTGAAGGGAAAATTTATACATAATAAATTATTACATTGGGTGTGTAAATATATATACATACAAAAAGAGAGATGATCGCCAAAAAAAAAAAAAAAAAAGAGAGATGGACAAAAAGAAAAAAACAACAAGAGATCTTCTAGAAATGGACAACGAGTGGGCTGTTCTTTTATGTGTGGAAAATATATGTATTTTGTGCAGGAGATGATTTTAAAGAAGATTCATAGTTTTGCCTGTATCAATTGTAGACTTGTAATTGGCTTCTAGAAAGTGGCTGTGTAGATGGGTAGAGAGGATGCGAGGAAGGTGATGGAGAAAAGGATCTACAAACACAACGACAAATAGAAGTTGAATTGTATGAGAAAATACTGAATTGATGCTAATATTATTATTATTATTATTATTTAAATAATTTAAATATTAATATATAATGTAAAATTTTTGTTTCAAATCAGATCACGTTGCTGGTTACAATATTTTATCGTTTTGTCTCTTTTTTATTTTTATAATTACAATAATAAATAAATAATAAAATTAGTTACAAGTTAGGGACCAATATTAATCTTATAAACTTTGAGATCATTTGTGATATATGACATTATTTATAAAGAATTTAATTTAGATGTTGGATTAAACCATGAGGTTAGAAGCATTTAAGGAATTGAGACCGCACAATTAACATAAGATCCAATTTGTTTCATAACGATTTAGGCCTTCATCTCATTTATTTCAACTTAAGAAAATAATTTTAAAATTTAAATTAAGACTAATCATGTTATTACTTTTATTTTTGAACAATTTTAACCCGATTACAATTTTACTATGGAAAAATCATTCGTTCTATCCTGAATTTTGAGCCAATTATCAATTAAATTATACTATTAGTCTTTATTTGTTTGTAGAAAATATTTTTCTGAAAAATATTTGTCCTTATTTTTCAGTGTTTGGATTACCAAAAAAATAAGTCAAAGGAAAATAAATTGTTAATTAAAGGAAAAAAACTTCAAAGCAAGGGAAAATAATTTCTCATTCTAAGGATGAGAAATCATTTGTCAATTTCTTCTCTCCTCATTTATTACCTTTTTTTTTAATTTTTCAATGTCTTCTCTTCTCATATATTGTCTTTTAGAGTTGCAGCCAAATATTGGAAAATATTTTCTTCGGAAAATATTTTTTCTCGAAAGTATTTTCTAAAGAAAATATTTTTCAAAGACAAAATATTTTCTGCAAACAAACGGAGCCTTAAAGTCATTTCAATCTGCTCATTCAACTTTATATAAATTGTATCAATTCTATCCAATTTTATTTAAAGGATCTAATTGTAATTTTAAAAATTACTTTTAGATTCCTATAAAGGATCTAATTATAAATTTAAAAATTTATTTTTAAGAAAAATAAAATGTAAAAAATATTTTCAAGTTTTAATTTTAACATTTTTTGAAATAAAATCGTAAAATTTTTTGCATAAAATTTTAACTTTTTATATCAATTAAAAATAATAAGAAAAAAAAAGTGATAACTTATGAATCAATTTATTATATAGACTAATATTAAAAAGATAAAAATAAATAAAAATAAAATTTTAATTTTTCAAAATTTTCATATTTTTTAGAAAAACTAAATATTTTTATATTATTGACTAATATTTTTAGTGTCTCAAAATTCTCTCTTTTTTTTATCTAATGCTTTTTTAATTTGACTTCTGTTAGAAAAATTTCTAAATAATGTGTTAAAAGTTGAGGGGTAAAATTTAAAATATAAATTTAAAGATTTAGTGAAAAGTTAAAAAATTTTGAAAATATTAAAAATTAATTTTTTAATTTATGTCAGGAGTAACAAAATTAGAATTTAAAAACACCTTCTTACATTTTTTTTAAAATAGGAAAAAGAGGATAACAAATTTAATGTGTCAAATTTATTTTATAGGAACCTAAAAGTAATTTTTTAAAAATACAATTAAGTTCTTCACATAAAATTAGATAGAATTGACATAATTTATAAAGTTGAAGGAGTAAATTGAAATGACTTTCAAAATAAAATTTAATTGGTAATTAGCTTAAAGTTCAGAATAGAATGGATGATTTTCCTTTTACTATATATTTTGCATATAATTTAAAATTATTAAGAAAATATTAACATTATTAGAATAGTTAAACAATAATTTTCTTAGAATGAAAAATGTATTAAATACTTAATATTTTTAAGAATATTAATATCTAACTATTTTTATTTCAAATAATTTTTAGAGTGCACCATTTACATAATTTCTTTCATGTTGACTTTAAAAGTTGAATTCACACTAATAAAAAAATCTCTTAATTATATAAAAATAATTGTTAACATATTATAATTATATTGTGAATTGTTTTAAGAATAATTATGTTGTGAATTTTATTATATGAGGTTGCATACATTTTTGTTAAACTTGTTGAATAATGCTTAACGTTGAATAGTTTAGTGGTGCTGTTTTTTCCAAAGTATTATACAAGTCAAAAATTCAATCCTTACCTGTCTGGCAAAAAAAGAAGCTCTTGAATATTAATATAAACTAAAAAGAATGTGAGCAAAATCTAAGCAGTGATATACGTAGGCATTGAGTGGTAAAATAGTAAACTGAAAGGTTTCCTTTCATTTTCAAGAACTTTCGACCAAGTTTTTTGGCTGGAGGTGATTGGGTTCGTGCAGCAGTTGTTTTTTTTTTTTTTTTTTTTTTTTTTTGAATTAGGTACGTGCAGTTGACGTACACGTTTTTTATTAGATCACGTAATCGCCATGCCTCTAAAATTCCCAATACATATCATACGTAGAAAATACCAAAGGGCTCGTATTAAAGGGGCCAGATAGATTATGCACGTAATCTAATCATGTTTATAAGAAACACATATTAGGAGAAAAAAAAAATCAAGAAACATATCTTCAAATAATAATGTTTCACTTTTAAAAAAAAAAATCTCAAAATAAAAAATTTATATTTTTAGTATTGGGTTGCTAAGTGTCTGTTTCTAACTTTGACAATTTGCTGAAAATAAGAAATTTCTATTTGTAGCTACTAATCAAAATAATTACACAAGATAAAAAAAATCGAAAATAATTTTGATTTCCTAAGATATTTTTGACAATTTACTTATATTCTACTGTGTACTAGCTTATTAATAAAAGAAAATAATTCAAGGAAAATAATAAAGAAAAATAAAAATTTTGATTAATACATACAAAAAAGTTGACATTATTTTTGAATTATAGTAAAATATAAAATTAAAGTGAAATAGTGAAAAAAATAAACTTGAAGAAGTTATTTGTTAATTATGAAACTCTTTTAACTAATTTTCTTTTGAATTATTGTATTTATTGACTCTTCTAGATATAATTGTTATTTCATTTTCACTTTATTATCCTCTTTAGCAAACATTATATATATATTTTTCAAACTTCACCACCACTCTTTCACTAGCTACACCAAAGCCACATTTTGTACTTTTATAAACACTTGAAAAGTCTTAGCTGCATATTTTTTTTACCACCAAATTTCATTAAACCAGAAGGGGATCATACAAGCTTAAGAAGATGAGCCAACCAGTAGCAAAGTCAGTCACTAATTTTACTTCTACTAACATGTATAGATAGAAGTAAATAATTATGACTAACCTAAAGCAAACAAAATACAAAAGATGTCTAGCTTCCTATGTTATGCTGGATGAGTTGGCTTATTGATGAGAATATGAGCATCATGCCCAAACTTGAAAGTTAGTTTGAACAGCCTAATGAGAAAGATTGCCCTAAGAAGTTGTGCCAATGACGTAGAGGAGCTATGTCTTTTGGCCAGAATGAGAGGTTTGGGCCTGGGCATAGGTTGGTGCAAACTCATCGAAGATGTGGCTAGGTAGACTTGAGCAAATAGTGGGCTTACTAGATTTGGCCTTAGTTTTATGCTCATCATTGGGAAATGGGTTGAATTTCATTTTAAGCCCAAGCACATCCTCTTGCTCTTTTCTTTTCTCATTGAAGCCCAAGTTAAGAGTGCTAGATTTATCTTAGGAAGAAGAAAGATTTTTCTTCCGTATGCGATGATGACTTCTAATAGTTAGGCTTCCATCCACTATATAACTGGGAGATTTGTCCCAAACAACAGTAGAAGAGCACTCTCGGCTAAGGAAATGAGGGAAACACGCCTCTAAAGAAGAAGAACTGATAGATGATATTGTAATCTCATCAGCCAAGAAATCTTCCCCCCACCATAGAGGTGTAATCTCATGAGGTGTGAAGAGATGATTTTGCAAAGCATTAATCCACAGACCATATGAGCAGACAACTTCATTTGTGGATATGAGATTGTCAAACAGATCCTTAAAGCTTGCCGTAACATTTTCAGAGTTGAGTTGGATCTGTTGTAAACCTAGAACATGAAACCATAGCTTGGACGACGTGACCACAAAATCGATTTTCAATCTTCGATCTTGATCTTGATATTCTACAACAAAGCTCCATAGAGGAGGTGATTGCAAATGAGATGGTGGATGAGAGTGAATGGGTATCAAGTAATGGTTGATTGGAAGGACATGATTATGGTAAGAGAGTTGGTAGTTAGGGTAGAGAACATGGTTGGTTGGATCGCTATACAAACCATAATTATAGCAGTAAGAGAAGCACAATTATATAAGCTTTAGTTGCATATTTCTACTATTTCATAAGTCGAATAACTAATTCTTTTTTTATTATTATATATGATGTCTGTAATTTAGAGACAACCCATAAATTATTTTCTTACAATAGACAATAATCTTAATATGATGTCGTTATACTTCTCCACTAGCTACACCTTAAAGCCACCATTTTCTAATTTTCATAAATAGTTTTTTGCAAAATATTATTTCCATGTTTCAACTTCCTTATTAGCTTCGTAACCAATTTTCTATTACATTTATTTTATCAACTTCCAAATTTATTGTCAAAAATTCAAAACTTTGTTACAAACACATAATTTGTTCTTAAAAAATTAATAAAAAAAGTCATATTTTTAAATTGTTAACTATAGTATTTGTAGTGATGAGTATCTGATTTTTCTATATAATTATTTAGATTAAAAATCTTTAAAAATGAATATATCTATACACACATATTTTTATACAGTTAATGAATTATATTTTGTGCACATACATAGGAAAGTTTGTCATAGTTTATTTTGATGATATACTTGTGATATGGATGATCTTTAGAAAAATGCATGGAATGGAACATCGTGATTCATTATGATAAAGACCACTTAACAACTTGTAAAATTGCTAATATTCTAAGAAATAAGTTGGTTATCAAATAGATTGAAATCAAGCTTATTTGAGCAACTTAAACTCCAATTTTGTGGTGGAATTGGTTATGTAACTTAGATATTAGAAACATGCATGATGAGCACAAATCTAAGTAGGGTAAAATTTCAAAACATTTACTTGCATAACCCTTCATTAGATAAAGAATTTCATTCCCAAGGATCTATTTTGCATATTACACATAGCTAAATTACAAAGCAACATATACAATCATCAACCTAGGAAACTCTAAGTTTAAGAAAACTTACAAAAATCTAGTTTGATGAAGACCACAATAGTTATGGTCTATAAGCTTTAGGTGCTTTAGGTTTAATTCTTGAATCAAATGCTCTAGCCTTGCAAATGAAATGTCATTAGCTTGAAACACCAAAGCTCTACCAAATCACTTTCTTGCTTTGATTTGATTAGTTACAAGTTTGCTCTCAGTTGACCCTCACAAATCTTTCACTAACTTAATCTTATGCAATAATACTTTGGGTTTGTGTTTAGTAAATGTTGTCACACCCATATCCTAACTCTAGGTACACTTGCATTCATTATGCATTGCATTTACAAATGATATATTGATTGGATTTAAGAATAAGTTAATATATAAAGATATAGTTATAGAACACCCATGCCCTCGAGAGTAAGTTGAGTATTGCATAGTTAAACTAGTGTATCGGATTTAGCCATGACTCGTACTTTATCAGAGAGCGAGAATTTTTAAATTTTTATGACACTCAAAATAAATGAAATTATGATAATAAAAAGGATTAGGAGTAAAAATGAAGAAAAGAGTGAGAATTAAAAAGTTTAGGATGATGTGGACTTATTTGACATAAAATAGTCATTCTAGAATGAATAATTTGAAGGTTAAGGGTTATAGGAAGTTTAACCATTTCATTAAGGGTCAAACTAGACATTTTACCTTTTCTATCCAAAGAGACTCTAGATTCTTCTCCAAATTTGTGGTCTTTTGGTGGGCAACCATAGATGTTAAAGGAAAGAGAAGAAAATAAAAGGAAAGGAGAGAACTAGAGGGCTGTTTGATTCTCTAAGCTTGGGCTAGCTTTGTAAGTAAAAATTTAATGATCTAAAACCTTCAGGCCATCAATCATCATCCTTAAAGGCTATAGTGATTCATTTAGTAAGTATTTTAAGAGTCTTAGTATATTTAACTTGTTCGTATAGATGTGCCCTAATGCCATTTTGTAATGTATAATGACATTGTAAATTATCCCTATGGCAATAAAATATTCATTTAAATAAAGCGTTTGTTTATTTGAGTATTACCCCTTTAGCATTTTGTTAAATAAATTTATTACCAAGAGTTGATAATATGAGATACAAATTTATTTAGTACATATGTTATAAATTGTTCATAGTATAATAACTAATATTTGGGTAATATTAATTAGACTATCACCTCTGTCTATTTTCTTTGATTAGTATGTGATGCTAATAATGGGAGGTAGTGAGTCTCATGCTACTTGATATGAGATATCGGAATAGACATGTGGATACTCATATGATGAGTGTATCGAACAGTGACATTAGAATAGTGATCGCAAGGACATTCACTTATAATCAACAATCACAATTTAGGTCCTAATAGTGCATATAGTCCTTTGACCTGAGGTGATACAATCATCCACATTTGTGTGGTTAGAGTTTGTTACCACTTACATACTTGTGTTAATCACACAAGGGTATATGGCATGTGGTGGCTCTAGTCAATCAAATATAGGGATGAGTGTTCGATTAAGATAAGATTCATTACCCGGAGTGAACTGGGATAGATCCTATACTACCTAAGTTTGTTGTTGATGAATAACTTCCTAGCCAGGACAAACAAAATGTAGTCTGAAAGAGTCTCAGTGCTAGGAAGTGTTTTTAGTATTTGTTATATTTTATCAAGAATAACTTGAGATGAGGTCACATGATACGACTATTAGAGTTCGATTAAACCTTGACTCTAGGCCATATCGGGATCAATTAATGAAGGGATTTTAGTGCACGGTAATTATGACCAAAGGGTTCGTGTGAATCAATTTATGTATTCATTTCTAATTGGGTAGTTTTGATATTGATGCTAGGGATCACTCACAACTTATGAGAACTAAATGTGTATAATTGGGATTTTCACATTTAGACTTAAAAGAGTTTCAAATAATATCAAAAGTTGATATTATATTCTCATTGCCAATTACATGAATCTAGTAAGTCACACCCAAAAGAGTTTTGCTAAATCACCATTTATATTAATCTAATTATTGATTAAAGAGTTTAATTAATTAATTAAGATTAATGGAATTGGATTTATACTTTAAGCAATGATTCTAGCTTATCATGAAATCTAATTCCAAGAAGAGTTTAATTATTAATTTATATTTAATTAATATGAGAAATTAATTAAATTATTAAATTAATAATAATATATGTTGTTTCTATAAGGCTTGGATTAATGGCCCAAGTTGTATGGGCTCAGGCCCAAAAGAATTTTGGACCAAAGATTAATCGAAGGTCCATTAATCTAATATAGGCCCAATAACTTTATGGATTGGGCTTGGCCCATTTGATTTATGGATTGCGCCTAGCCCATTTATTGGCCTAAGAGTTGTCCTAATAACCAAGCCCAAATTCATGAATATATGTATGAGCCAATTTTGGCATATTGGGGATGAATTATCTCTTTTGTGCATATTGTTGACTTTAGGGCAAGATAAGGATTAGTTTATATACATTAGTGTAGAGAATGGATATGGACTTAATATATGAGATATGATTAAATCTCTACATCCTATTTTGTACACTAATGAAATATTTGCAAAAGTTGCTCATTACCATATCAAGGTGGCATGCTAATGATGTGGTGTAAGACAAGTTCAATTTGTGCACATCTAACTCAACTTACTTTCTCTACATATATCCTCAAAAGAGTTCTAAGGTGTAAGGGTGAACCAATGCATTAATGAGGGTGAACCAATGCATTAATGAGATTAATGTGTGTATAAGAGAAAAGAAAAGTGAGTAGAGATTTGGTGAGAAATATATACCAAAAGGAAACAACATATACTCAATACATACTCTAAGTTCTTGCAAGAGGATTGAGTTAGTGCAAGCTTCTAAGGGTCAATTGGAGAGGGCACTTGCTACTACACTTGACTAAGGCAAGAAGGTGATTGGCAAGGCTTGGGTGTTTCAAGATAGAGGCCAAACATTTGGGTGGCTTAGCATTGATTCAAGAGTTGAAGCAAGAGCAATCCAATATAGTAGATTACTTGTGGTCTACATCAAACCTAGGAGATTGTAAGTATTCCGCAACTTAGAATTCCTAGGTTGTTGTTTATACATGTTGATGTATTGTTTAGCTGTATGTTGAATGCAAATTGGATTCATGGGAATGGAGTTCTTCATGTGATGAAGGGTTATGAGAAAGTAAATTTTTGAAATTTACTTTACTAAGGCTTGTGCTCAAATTTTTAAAATTTACTCTACTAAGGATTGTGCTCACCACACATGTATTTATAGCCTAAGTAGCATAACTGATTCCTTCAAATGGTATCAGAGCTCTTTTTTTCACTTAACACATGCTAATTTGATTGATAATTGCAAGTATTATGATTATGTTTAATGTTAGTTGCAAGAGTTATGGCTTAACATGTGAAATATTGGCTAAAATTAAGTCCCAAGGTTGCTCACAATTGTTATGAGTAGCCTCGAGGTCGCGAGTGGCTTAGAATGACTTAATTGTGAGCTTCGACCTATTTTTCCCCAAAGTCTACACCCCTCACGTTCTATGTTCAAGACCGTGAGGATTCTCATCACGACCGTGAGCAGCCCGTCAGCAGCAATTCATGTTTTAAAATATGATATTCATCGCTCACGGTCTATTCTCAAAACCGTGAGCAATCTGTGAGGAGCTCTTCATGCTTAAAACATAATCTTTCATGCTTGTATGTTCACCTAATCAAGCCTAACATGAAAGAGTTGCATTTTACATGATATTTGATTGCCATACATGCAAGAAGTGATCATGGCTTTATATTACATCCTTTGTTTTGTAATAATAATTAGTTTTATTTGAGATATGTAATTGAGTGTTAATTACATAAAACTAGGATGTAATATTCACCTTGGTATGCCAAGGAATGATTGTAAGTCATAAGAGTTATGACAAAAAGCATGAAGTGTTCAAGATGGACGCACATGAAGTTGATGGAATTGAAGGCTATTTTTAGGGCTATTTTATTCTAAGAGTTAGAGTAAGTTTAAGAAAGGCCCATGATAACTCCTTATTTATGCATCCATTATGCATGTTCTTTGTATATATATGATATATATATTGTAACATGCAATATGCATATGTGATATGTATATGTGTTAAAATGCCATGCCATGTATATCTGTTATATATGTAATGAAAATGGCTAATATTCAAAGTGAGACCTTAAACTAAAACCCAAAAATCTTCTAAACAAGTTTAGGTCTTGGCTCTCTATTGAAGCAATGGCTTCCATGGTTTTGGATTGTGTGCATCGACTATGGACACATAGGGGTGTACATGAGTTCAAGAGATTCATATAATGTCATTGTTAAGCATGAGGTGCTGTGGGTGTATAGACATACTGTATGCCAAGAATGGCAAACAGGCACACCTGAGGTATGTAGTGTTCAAGTCTATATATTACACTGATCTAATGGCGTGAACCTAACTAATGCCAAAGGCCAAGAACGACAATGTGTACCTGAAGCCTGAAACATTAGGAGCTAGATTGATGGAATCTCACATGAGATGTGATGAATAAGAGTTGTCTACTTAATGAGAATTAATATTCCAAGAATGGCAATGTGTACCTGAGGGATATTAGTGGGTCATTAAGAACTTCATCACCCACTAGAAATCCATCCAACAAGGGATTTCTGTTTCCTACTTAGAAGTGTAGGATTTTCCAAGTTAGTGGGGGACCATTTTGATTAAAGACCATATCTAATGGTAAAACTAAAACGTCACAGATCTAATTAATCTTGTTACCCTTTGCAGAAAATTAATAATATAAGACCTTCAAACCCACTATCTACCATATTCGACTAACATAGGCTCATGGGCCCTAACTTTGTTGATTGGCTTAGGAATCTAAAAGTTGTTTTAGCTTCTGAAAAGATTATATATATATTGAATCAAAGTCCACTCAGACCTCTTCCTAATAATGCTTCCCAAGAGGAACATGATACTCAAGAAAAATGGAATGAAAAAGATTTGCAAGCATGATGTATAATGTGGGCTTCTATGAATACTGAAATCCATCAGCAACATGAGAAGTACACAAATGTAAAAGAAATCCTACTTCACCTTCAAGAGTTATTTGGTGAACAAAGTAGGACCATAATATATGAGATATCAAAGTGGTTATTTCATGTTAAGATGAAGGGAGGTGAGGATCTGGGAGTCCATGTAACCTCCATGATTAGATCAATGGAGGAGCTAGAGCATCTAGACTTTATAATGGATTTCCATCTCTAAATGGATTTGATCCTTCAATCCCTTCCTAAATCATTTAGGTAAACCATTGCAAACTTCTATACGAACAAAATAGAGTGTGCTCTTGCGAAGCTTATGAACATGCTTGTGATGGCCCAAAAGGCTATCCAAGGTAGCAAGGGGAAGGAGGTTACTCTTATTGCATCTTTTAGGAAGACTAACAAGAAGGGTAATAAGAAAAAGAAAGGCAAGGCAAGTGTTATCAAGCCTACGAGTGGCTTTCCCAAGAATAGAGGCAAGGCCATTATGAGGGAAGAGTAAGACAAGGGAAGGTGTTTCCATTGTCAAGGTGAAAGACATTGGAAGAGGAATTGTCTTAAGTTTCTTAAGTCTTTCAAGACAAAGGGAAAGGGCAAACATGGAGAAGGTGAGACTTTTTCTAATTGTGCTTCTAAATGTTCTAAGAACTCATCTAATGCATGGGTATTGGATACCGATGCTAGTTCTCATATTTGTTTATCCTTGCAGGGTCTAGCAAATAAGAGAAGGTTGAGGCCTAATGACGTAATCTTAAGGCTTGACAATGGAGCAGGTATTATGGCTAAGGCTATAAGATGTACCTTTATTAATCTATATGATCATGTTTTGTTGTTGGATGATGTATTATATGTACCTAATGCCTTTAAAAACATTATATTTGTTTCTAGTTTGACTAAAAAAGGTTATGAGTTTCTTTTCAAAAGAGACATATGTAATATTTACTTTGGAAGCAATATAATAGGCATAGGTTATTTAATACATGGTTTATATTATGTTGATAATAATTCTAATAACAATGAGTCTTAAGTTAATGCGAGTAATGGAAATGCAATGCTAATTGAAGATGCCTCTAATTCTAAATATTTATGGCACTTAAAATCATGTCACATTGTAGAAGATAGGATCACAAAGTTAGAAAGGATGGGAATCTTAAGCCATCTCGAATCTGCTTCTAATCCAACTTGTGAGGCTTGTCTTCAAGGCAAGATGACTAGATCGCCATTTGTTAGACAAATGGCAAGAGCCAAAGATGTGTTGGAAATCATACATAGCGATGCATGTGGACCATTTAGTGAAATGGATAGAGTGGTTTCTACTACTTTGTAACCTTTATCGATGATCTATCAAGGTTTGGAAAACTGTTTCTTATGAAGAACAAAAGTGAATCCTTTGAAAGGTGTAAGGAATTCAAATCCCAAGTAGAAAACCAAACTAGGAAAAGTATTAAAACTCTAAGATCATATCGAGGAGGTGAATACTTAAGTACCGAGTTCATTGAGTTCCTTAAGGAACATGGCATTGTATTATGACTCAAACCACATGGAACACCTCAATTAAATGGTGTGTCCAAAAGGTAGAATCATACTTTATTGGATATGGTGCATTCTATGATGAGCTACACCAATCTTCCCATATCACTTTGGGGTTATGCACTCCAAATGGTTTGCTACATCCTTAATCGTGTTCCATCCAAATTTATTTCTACTACACCATAAGAGATATGGCATGGTAAAACACCAAGTCTTAAGCATGTTAAGATTTGGGGTTGTCCTACTTTTATCAAAAGGCTAAAATCAGGCAAATTGGATTTGAAATCGATTAAAGGAAGGTTTGTTAGATATCCTAAAGATAGTTTAGGGTATTGCTTTTATATTCCTGTTGAATAAGTTATTATTGTAAGCAGAGATGCTATTTTCCTTAAGAAAGAGTTTCTAAAGGAAGGTGGTAAAGGAAGAAAGACAATGTTAGATGAAGAGTCATCTAAAGAAGCCTATCAAATTGATCAAATGGATATTGATTAACCCAAAGCACCTATTCCAATTGAAAATGTCATCATACTGACTCTTAGAAGGTCTAGTAGTGTTAAGAACCCCCAAGGATTAGAACCACAAACTCTAATATATATGAACCTGTGAATTACTAACCTGGAAACCCAAGAACAATTGAATTTCAAATGCCCAAGAATCACTTAGATCAGATTGCAAAAAGGTTGATCAAGATTAGAACCTAAAGAAAACTAAG
>CATIWM010613394.1:0-30951 GCA_949671775.1 Mallotus repandus | reverse complement strand
CCCTCAATTATTTTTTTCAGGATCCTTATAATCAGACCTTGTATAGTAGTAATCTTCGTCGGACTCTTTCTTCTCTGGCTGACTTATGTAAATTTTAAACTGCCATCTTTTCTTGTATTTATTAGACACTGTAGTAGTAGTATATCTTGTGTAGTATATAATGTTGTTGTAGACTGAAATCATGTATTAAAATATTTGTGTAAATATTTTATTATAATATGATAAAGAGTTTTCTTTATATTATTAAAAATTTTAATTCTGAGGTATTTTTATATGTGATAAATGTTTTATTTTTGTTTAAGGCTTGCTACAGGTTCCGGATTCATGTGAATTCCCGTTCCCTAGTGCTGGTCATGACTCCCGGGTTTGGGTCGTGACAAATGCACTGCTATTTTGATATGAAATATATAGTATATATTTTTAGCATATAATAAATATAAATTTTTATTATAAAATATTTAGTTATAATTATAATTTAAATTTTATATAAAATGAAATGTTTAATTTAAATTAATATTCAATTCAATAAAAATCATTTAAAATTTATTATATGTATTGCTAACTCATAAATCGGCTCGAATAGTAGTATAATGCACTGCTATTTTGATATGAAATATATAGTATATATTCTTAGCATATAATGAATATAAAATTTTATTATAAAATATTCAATTATAATTATAATTTAATTTTTAAATAAAATAAAAATTTTAATTTAAATTAATATTCAATTCAATAAACATCATTTCAAATTTATTATCTATTGTTAACTAGTAAACCGGCTTGAATAGTAATTTAATACAGTACTATTTTGTTATGAAATATATATAGTATATATTTTTTAGCTTATGATAAATATAAATTTTTATTTTTATTATAAAATATTCAATTAATACAATATATAATAATTTTTAAATAATTTTTATTGAATTGAATATTTATTTAAATTATGAACATTTCATTTTATTTAAAAATTAAATTATAATTTTAATTGAATATTTTATAATAAAAATAAAAATAAAAATTTATATTTATTATATGCTAAAAAATATATACTATATATTTCATATAAAAATACCAATGCATTATACTACTATTCAAGTCAGTTTACAAGTTAACAATATATAATAAATTTTAAATGATTTTTATTGAGCTTAATATTAATTTAAATTATGAATATTCATTTTATTTAAAAATCGAGATACACATTAAAAACATAAATTTTCACTTGAAAACTATAAAGTTTGAAATTTTATCATCATAAAACAAAAACCAATTAAACAAACAAAAATCAACTAAAAAATCAGAAATTTTCATTCATGGTACCCAACTTTTAGCCTTGGTCCCACTACGGTATCTCACTTTTAGCAATGGTAACATTATACTGATATGTCAGGCTTGCAAATGCCACATCAGCAAAGTATGACAGGTGTCACCATGTCATATGCCACGTGGTCATCTTTGACCGGAAATCGGGGTTAGGTACTTTATCGGTAATAAAATGAAAGGTTAAGGAGTTTTATGTTACATTTTAAAGGTTAGGTCTTTTTGTGGTATGAAGTCCAAAACTTAGATACCGTGAGTGTAATTTATCCCCTAGTTGAATACGCCCCCCTTAATTCTTGGCATGATGATTTAATGTCTATAGCAACTTGTTCCAAATTACTTGGTGAAATATATACTTCATCAAGGTTTGCGTTAGCTCTTACTAACATTTTTTTAAAAGTAAATTTATAATAAATTAATTTATTTATTGTATATAAAATTTAATTTATTTTAAATAAGATTTTTTAAATAAAAATTCATTGTTATTATAAAAAATTTGAATATATTTCAATTTAGTTGAATTAGAAAAAAATATATTTACAGATATAATCTCTCTAATAATGTTATTTAATTAATTAACTAAAACGTGTTTAATTAAATTTAAAAATATTTTGATTTCATGAAGAAGGCATAAGAGGTTTGTATAGGTTGGTGAAAATTTTAAACTTGGATTGGGTCTTTAGTTGTCAGAGAATTATTTTTGACGCAAATGCTTGTGGTGATTGAGCAAGCCTTTTTTGGAATATCTTGAAGCCACTATTTCTAGAATGTTGATGTTTTTAAATTGTTAATCAATACATAATATCATATTTGTCTTTTCTTGGTGTGAAATAGTGGTGTTGTGCCGTCCTTGGCTGGAATAAGTCATATTGCAATTCAGTTTCCTACATATGAAAAAATCATATCCTACATGGCTAAAAAAAGATAATAGTTACTGTCTTTCAATTTATTTACTAATTTTGTGGATTATGTTTTTAGATTATTTAATAAAATATTAAGTTTGATAAATGTTGATGTTTATTATGAACTCAACATTCTAAGATAATACAACTATTGATAATCTAAGTACTAAGAATGTTGCAATTGCTTCTTCAACAGCTAAAGTGCTTGCTTCTGTATTGACTTACCCTAGGTTTTACCATGGCTGTGCAACTAATCTAATGTATACAACTCCATCTGCTATTATTATGTACATTTATCAGCTATGTTGATTTCACTAAGAAATTTTAAAATAATTTCACCAAACAATTTGGAACAAGTATATATTTCTAGTTGAAAAAATTCATTGAACATTGGTGAAACGTTTTACATGTATAATGTTATTAACTCTAATCTTTACTTCACCAGCTTATTGTCAATGTAAAACTAACTTCACCACATTATTTATTTATTTTTTAACTAAAACACTATTAACATATTTGAATACCTCTCAAATTCTAAAAATGGGTTTATTGCACCGTTGATACCATAATTTTGCCTCATATTTCAAAATGGTACCAAATTTTCAGTTTTTTCTTTTCAGTTACTAAACTTCTATTTTTTGTTTTTTCAATACCACAATTTCTATTTTTGTTTCAGATTAAAGTACCTCAAACATATCCAATCAAATTTAGCATACATGGCAGCCGGAATAAACATGTTTTTAGTATATTCACTGTGTAAGCATCTCATTAAATAGTCTAATTATTTTGTTGGCCCCATAGAACAAATTTTTTTATGGGCCCCATAAAATAAAATTTTAGCAAATTTAATTTTATGGAGTCCACACGATGATTAGTCTGCTTAATTGGATACTTATATGGCGAATATATAAAAATATACTTATTCAGGATGCCATGTATACTAAATTTGACCAAAAATCGTTAAGGGACTATGATCTAAAAAAAATAGAAATTAAGGGACCGAAAAGAAAAAAATTGAAAATCTAGTACCATTTTGAAACATGGGTTAAAGTTATGGTACCGTTTGTGTAGTAAACCCTCTAAAAATATTTAAATCTAAGTAGTAATAAATTGCATAATTTTATTTTTTTTATAATAATATAAAGCAGAAAAAAGAACATAGGTAAAAATCAAAACTAATAACAAGAAACAATGTAAATTTCATAATTTTAAAAAAAGACAAATAAAATAAATTTTTATTATTGATATTATTATTAGCGTTATTGTTATAATTTAATTAAATAAATTTAAAAAATAATTTAATATTACAAATATAATTATACTTCATAAATTTATTATAAGATAATAAGAAATCATTAGTTATTTTTTTAAGGGTTATTTGCATCAAAAATCTTAATCTTTAGCGCTTTTTGTAATTTAATCACATCTTTTTAAACTTGGCAAAATAAAACACCAAGTTACAAAGTTTGGCAAGTCAAATCACTGAGAAGAATTTTGGGGACCTAATGCTTGCATGGCAACCGAAAATTATTTCACTTATCCACGTCAGCTAGCCACAGTCTTCACCTCAAAACTCCCCATTTTAAAGAGAGAGAGAAAAAAATAGATCCAAGGGCCTCAAAAGCTTTTGTCTTCCTGTCATGATCCGTATCAAAGGTCTAAAAAACCATCACCCCTGATTAAACCATCACCGCCATTTTTAATCTTCAACGCTGATAAAACCATCACCATAGTGATCAACCTCACTCAACATCATCGCCACTTATTTCCTGAAATCTCCATTTGATTCACAGCTTCAACATCATTGCTCTGATATCTCAACGATGCTCGACTTCTAAACTAGTGCTTGCAAGAAGTTGAGCACTCCATACACATTCCAAGCCTGTCATAAAACAAATTATGTATACACACAAAAATACCACAAGCACAATTGCCTATGTATAATTTTTAATCATAATAAAAAAGACCAGCAACCTAACATTCCCAAATTTTCCCATCCCCACAACCAAATACTCTATCTAATCAAATCAACAGCACTTCAACCTTGTTTTAAATAAATACAGAGCAAGAGTTTAATAAAAATCTTGCATTTTTGTTGAAATGCCTTATTTTTCTAAGTTGAAAAAAATTGAAAACTTGAAACTTTTAAAAAAAATCAGCACAAAGAACAATGAAAGACTTACCTGATCATTTTGCCTCAGTAAAGCAATCTTTTGCTCAATCTTTTTCTTCATATTAGCAAAGCTTTGAAACTGATAAACAAACTCATCCACCATATCCCAAAGCCATTGATTCGGCAACTGCATATTCACTACTCCATGCAACACCACCAATTCACAGCGCACACAAGCAAAAAAATATTACAGAGGATTAAATGTCAAGAGTAATTAATAAATATAATAAAAAATTAACAATAATTAGTGACCAATACCTTAAAAAGGCTACAATAATTATCCCAGATATCAATCCTCAATTTAAGAGTAGGCGATAAATGTCAATAGAGATGGAGAAACCACATCTCACGATAAAGAAGACAAAAAACATGATCGTTATTAACATAGTAAGCAACGTCATCAACATATGGTGGATCTCGTACACATTTTTCTCTCTTATATGGCGGTAGAGATGAACCATGAAGGATTTCACTGAATTCAGAATTTGTGAATAGGAAGCTTTGCCTCCAAAGGATTTCAACATAAATAATAAAAGACGATACTGCTCCTTCCTTAGTAGTCTACTTATCAGATGGCTATGAGATTTATCTCTATCATAATCTATTTGAGGTTTTTGTACGCGAGAAGATGATAAATTGAAATTCTCATCGGTTATTCAATTTTGAGCAATGAGAGTGAAAAAGGAAGGGGATGATTGGGAAGAGAGATTTAGAAGCCACACAGACACAAGACCTTACGATCCCCAGTTGATTAGCTTTGATGTCTCAAAGGAAGAGACAAAGAAGTAGTGTAGAGAAGAGAAGATGGTGAAGAGACATGAATAAAATGGGGCGTTTTGAGTTGAAAATTGTGGCAAGCTGACGTGGATAAGTAAAATAATTTTTGGCTGCCACGCAAGCATTTGGTCCCAGAATTCTCCTCGTTGATTCAACTTGCTAAACTTTGTAATTGGTGTTTTATTTTGCTAAGTTTAAAAATATTTGATTAAATTGCAAAAAAATGCTGAAGGTCAGAATTTTTTATGCAAATAACCTTTTTTTTAATAAAATTTAAAAATAATTATAAATGATAATTATACTACTTTTTTATATAACAAATATACTATTCTCATAAATTATGTGCTATAGATACAAGACAAATAATTTTTTTTATTAATTTATTACTTGATAAAATTTAATTTATAGTTGTTTTTGTTAGGAGGATCAAGTTTACTTAGCAAGCAAGACAATGAGCTTTCTCGCTTATATAATTTGGAAGAGGACTAATTGCAGGCGGCGAGATCTAGCGCACGCCCAAGTGTTGGCGACCACGACACTGTGAAAGCTCAAGGCCTGCTAGGAAATACAAAATGGGCTTGGGGCCCATATTGAAGATGGAGTCGCCACCCGGATGAGAACCGAGACACGCTTTACAACAACTAGATTCCACGGAGGTAGCTAGAAGTTGTCATCAGAGATTGGGTTCGAAAACTGGGTATGGGCTTTTCAATGCCCACCCAACCTTGCTGTTGGCCTTCGTGTGTGTTTTGTATTTTATTACCTTTGATTATTCGATTATTTCCTTATTATTGGTTGGTTGAAATAATTTGCAATTTTATGTTTATATTCAAATTTTCACATTACTCCCGTTTACATGCTTATTACCTTAGCATTCAAAGCAAATATTAATGAATTTATAATTATACATTCAAAACTAATGGGGGAAAGGATTTGGGATTACATCACTTTATAAAATTACAATGATAATGAATTCAAATAAAACCTCCCAAGAACTAATTAACTCACTAATTACTTAGTGAGTGGAAATCACAAAGGGACCTACATCAAATGCCAGTTAGTTTTATCTCAAAATAAACAGTTTTTATACAAAAGAGAGTAAATACATTTATGTGAAATAGGCATAAATATTCATTTAAACATGGTTTATTTACTCAAACATATATAACAATATAATAGTTGCATGCAATATTAGAGATGTTAGAGATGTTAGGCAATATTAGAGATGTTAGGCAGTACGTTTGTAACAAATACTGAAAATATACCAAAAGGATACTAAAAACAAAGCAGATTTATACAACATTTTGGCGAGGTGACGACCGCCTCTTGGGAAGAGGCTTCACCTCCTGGACTCCTGCTCAAGGGGCCATTGTCTCATCAAGAAGGGGCAACTGAAAATATAGTAGAAAGCAACTAAACCATACACGATTCTGGGTAGGAGGCGATTACCTCTTGGCGAAGAGGCGTCGTCCCTTGGCTAAGAGGTGCCACCTCTTGGCTTGGAACTTCCAATTTCAAGTTACTTAAATCCTAAGCAAACAATTTTTCATGTGATATAAACGTAAACTTACCATTAAAACATTAATATTTCACATAGTCATGCCTTCATGTAACACACAATGAATTAAAACTTGAAAACAACTAGTTAAAAGCAAGAATCAAAGCTTTTAGAATGAAAATAAGGATTCAAAACTTGAAAATAACAATTCTTACTGAATAAACCTCGTTTAATGCTCCTAACTTGAGCCCTCAGAGCTTGATTGATTGGTTTGAGTCCTTTGGATGCAAGAAGAACTTCTTCTTCTTTAAGAAAAATGAACTCTCTTAGCTAAGAATTTATTTTCTAACCCTCTTAGCTAAGAATTTGTTTTCTAAGCCTTTCTTCCCTCTTTTCTTTTTCAAAAAATCTCCCTTGCTCTTTTGATTTTTTCTCTTTCCTATAACTTGGTGTCTCCCTTTTTTTTCTAACCTTAATTCTCCAACTTCTATTCCTTTTTTTTTCCTTCTTCTTTTTTCAGAAATTCAAGACCTCTCTTTTATACTTAATCACCTTCTCAATTTTCAAAAAATTCCTCTAGGATAAAAAGTCATGATTTCACCACTCCCCCTTATCCTTTCCACCCTATTTTCTGCCTTGAAAGTTCTCCTTTCCCACACAAATCTGCATACTAGAGATTTATGGGTCCATGAGGTCAAATATGCATTTAATGCAAGGTTAAGTCGACTATTGAGGAGGTGTCGCCTCTTCGAAGCAACGTCGCCTCTTGAAAGGAGGCGATCGCCCCTTCACCAGGCTTGGCCAAGGCTTGGGTCCGTGGGCTTGGGCCTGAAGGTCAACTTTGCTTTTTTAGGTCTTAAATCTAGGTTTTGGGCTTGGGCTTGACACTCTTGTGTTTCTCGAGTTCATTTATAGAGAAAGCTTCAGGTCTCCTTACATCCAAAGCTTGTTCGATCTCATCACTGGGCTTTCGTTGCAGGCCTCAAACCGAGGGTGTCCACAGTTTTCCCCCTTGATTTTTCAAAAAAAAGGATTTGTGAAATCGATTTTTTTTTTGAAAAAGCAACATGCACAATAAATAGTAAGAACGACATACCTAACCTATAAGCTTCACTTGGGCCGTCAGCTTCGGAAATTCAAACTCGAGAGGTCAAACTTTGACTTAAATCGTGACCAAGATCTTCTAGTTTTCCTGGCTCGATCAGTCACTCATTATAATTGGATGCGAATTCTGAGCATGGCCCTATTCCACTCAGTAGAAAAAGATGTGAAACGTAACTGTGTTCCTTAGGTTTTCCTGGCCCGATCAACTACTCATTATAATTTGGCGTGAATTCCGAGCATGGCCCGATCTCCACTTAGTAGAAAAAGATGTGAAATGTAGCCATATTCCTTGGGTTTTCCTGGCCTAATCAACTACTCATTATAATTTGGCATGAATTTTGAGCATGGCCCGATCTTCACTCTGCAGAAAAAAGATGTAAAATGTAGCCGTGTTCCTTAGGTTTTCCTGGCCCGATCAACTACTTATTATAATTTGGCATGAATTTCGAGCATGGCCCAATCTTTACTCAGTAGAAAAAAGAAAGAAGATGCCCTTTAGGGATTCAAACCCGACCATACACTTCTTTACAACGTGCACTTCAAGGATTCAAACTCGACCAGATGCTTCTTATCGAGAATGCACTTTGGGGATTCAAACCCGACCAAATATTCCTTAAAATACACACTTTGGGGATTCAAACCCGACCAGACTCTTCTTACTGAGAATGCACTTTGGGGATTCAACTCGACTAGAGATTCCTTAAAATGATAACTTTGGGGATTCAAACCTTACCAGATGCTTCTTATGGAGAATGCACTTTGGGGATTCAACCCGACTAGACATTCCTTTACTGATGCTTCTTTCAATTATTCAAAGTTGATTTTGAGATACACCCGAGAGATAGAATAAGTAATTCTCTACCTTTTTTTTGGGTTCCGCTGGGGATCCCTACCCACCTAATGGGCCATTCATAGGCTTCTTAGGCTTTTTCTTCTTTTCTTTTCCTTTGCTTTTTAGGGCTTATTCTTAAAGGCCCACCCCCCTTTTACTATATATAAAACATTTTCCTCCTTTATTTTCCTTTTTCCTTTTTCCTTTTTCTTTTCTTTTTCTTTCTTTCTTTTCCTTCTTCTCCACATCTTCTCATTCTCAACATGGCTGAAGAGAGAATGCTACCTTTGCCTCCTTGGGATCTTATTTCTCCTATCCTCACTCTTTTGTGTAGTCATGAATTCACGAAGGGTGATACAATCCCTATTTTGGCGGATTTGAAGAATCACATTTGTTCTCTGGCTTCAAGAGAGGTTAGTATTCAAAAATCCTCATTTTTTCCTGCAAATTATACTGGGTTAGAGCGCATTTATGTCTATTTATCAAATAGGATTAGAAATAGGATCAGATTAATAAAAAACTGTGAGATTTTATGAAAATTTACAAACAACGATGTTCTTCGTGCTGAGGACGCATTGCCTCCTCAAGGAGGCGATTGCCTCTTGAAGGAGGTGATCGTCTCTTGACCAAGAGATGATCACATCCTTGTTACGAAGGTTATATCGTCCCTTGGCGAAGAGACGTTGTCTCTTGGGCCAAGAGGCATCACCTTTTGTCTTGCAAAATGCATTATGTTCCTATATTTTCATTTTTATTTACATCCAATCACCTAAACATCATCCAAACAATATAATATTAATTCTATTTCCTATATTCTCTTTGTAGTATGACGTGCACACATTCAAGGGTGCCAGGAATTTTTATGGAGCTCGAGTCTTCTACAATGAGCTCACGGATGACCAGCGGAATAGGATATAGGACACTAGATTCGAGGATTTTATTCTTTCTCTGCCTGAGGAGCAGGGGAAGATGGACTATCAGCCTCTTCACGCCCTGATGGAGAAGTGGCTAGACACGACTCACACCTTCCATCTCTCGTTCTGAGAGTTAACTCTGGACTCAGTTTCTTTCACTACTATCACCGGGATTGCAGGTGCTGGGAACCTCATTCCCTTTGATATGAGCCTGCATCATATGAGTTTGGAGATAGTTGCCTATATTGAGCATCTCCTTAGTGTGCTTTCTGACATAAAGGGGACTCACACGATTAAGCTAGATTCTATCCGGAGCTTCTATACTAAGGAGAGAGCCGCAGTGATGACCAGCCCTCAGGAGATCAACCAGGTGGTGCGGGCTTTCTTGATTTACCTCCTTGGCACTATAATTTTTGCTAACATGGCTAGTTCCCTGGATGTAATGTTCTTTATGCCGCTCTGAGACTTGGATTTAGTGGCCATCTATGACTGGGGTAGTTGTGCTCTAGCATACCTCTACAGGAGTATGGATAAGGTACTGTATGGAGCGAGGAGGTTCTGAGATTTTTGGCATGCTACTATGGTATTTCCTTTCCCTTTCTGATTTAGTTTACAAATCTTGTCATCATTCACTGACAATTCTCATTTGTAGGTTTGGGGATTGGAGTTGGAGCTGATTGCCGGGATATCCCATGTAGCGAATTATCTCCTAGCCATAGGGAGGTGGGGTGCCAGCCGTGTATTGAAGGGGCATCTAGCTCAAGTGCATGTTCATCAGGAGCGCCTGAACTCCATGACTCCAAAAGCGATACCTAAAAAAATAAAAATTCTTTTTTAGTATTTTATTTTTAATTCTATTCACTTACCTGTTAACTTTTTACAGGTACGGAGTGATCAGTGGGGACTAGAGAACCGGTGGAATCGTAAGATGGTCCGCTCTAAGCTGTTATCCCTGCGGAGAGTCCTACTTCGGGGCCCCAGTTGTCGAGTGTGGTATCTTGGCGAGAGAGTGTACAATTAGAATGGTAGGCCCTAAGCACGATGCATTCCTAAGTCTCCTCCCAGGCACTTTTTCTGGATGCACGAGCTGGAGGGTGTGGAGCTTGATCGGGCTATTGCTGGAGAGCCGGTTACCGATCACATTGTATAGGTGAAGAGCCGATATCTAGATTTTATCCGGACCCATCTCCTGTAGTGAGTTCCCCTGGACATCGGCTCTACCTTTCAGGTATGTGTTTGATTCTTTGATCATATTTCTTAAATCGTCATGTTCTAATGTGATTCTTTGATTTGAAGTTGCAGCTACTAGACGAACATTGCGTGTTGGAGCTTAGACTTAGGAGATACCACCGAAGAGAGCTCACCCAAATCAAGGTGGAGAGGGCACATCGACTGGAGTAGAGCAGCCTGGACCTCCCATTGTATCTATTTTTGATATAGTGGCCGGTAGTCTCGTGCAAACTTCGGATTCTTTGGTCTAATGTTGGGTCCCTCCATGAGAGTTATCATGCCAGTTCTTGACTCTATATGAGGATTTGACACCTGTTTGCATCCCGACTGGTGCCACTCATGTAAATTTCTTCTTTAGTCCTATTTTCTCAATCATTCTCAATACTTTTGTTAGTACTGATTAGCTTATCAAATATGCAAATTCCTTTGGAGCAAGGCTATTACATGTATCGATTAATTGAGTCCTAGAGGGATTACATGTTTGGCATTACGCAATAATAAAGGGTAAATATTCTTCCTACTCCTACATGTATGCATGCCTACATGATTTACTGACCTCGTGTTTGCTTGAACAAGATCAAGACGAGGCAAGCCGGACAAGGATTATCGCCCTCGAGCGTCAGATCGAGGTGCTCCAGATTGATGAGGATGATGATGAGGACGCCGAGGAGTGAGGTGATGCCAAAGAGGACGAGGATTCTGAGGGCACAGCGTCAGGTGTTTTTTAGATTATGAGCTCTTTTTTAGCTGTCAAGAGTAATACATTTGTCAATTCTGAAGTTTAGGAATTCTTCTTTTATGTTTGCTTTTCTATTTCATTTTGCTCAGGTATAATATTTCAAAATTAATTCACTGAATCTCAATTTTAAAAAAATTTGATGTTTCTTGATTACATGAATTGTTATCCAGCTAAAATCCTACATTTGCAATTGAAACTATGCAATTTTCCACAAAAATTCCCCCTGTTCACTGGTGGAGAGGCGATCATCTCTTGGGAAGGGGCGTCGCCTCTTCAATGTCTACTCAAGAGGCGATCGCCTCTTCAGTGGTTCTGTAGAGGCTTTAAAATCCCTAATTTCTTCTAAAAAACCCAAATTCCAACTCCTCCATTTTCTCTCCTTTCTTTCTCTGAAACACACTCTAAACCTCCCAAAATGACTGAGAGAAGCTTGAAACAACTGCAGACGATTCTAAAAAGCTTGGATGGAAAATCATGGTCTAAATTAGAGCTATTTTATTTATCCATCTTTTGATCTTTACATGCTAGGAAAATCAACTTCTCATTTCTCCATGTTCTCGCTCAATTTTGGGATCCTCAGAAACATGTCTCTAGGTTCAACACTGTGGAGCTATGCCCCCTGCCAGAAGAGTTTGAGGCTATCCTTGGTTCTCAAATAGATTTTGCTTGTCAGATTGTAATTCCTTCGGTTGAAACTCCGAATTTGCACTCTATACAATATTAAATGGCTCGAATGTTCAACTTTTCACCTCAATCTTCACTTTGCCATGTCTTCAACACTGAGATTTTGATAGACTCTCTTTTAGAAGTGATAGTGGTAATAGATAACAAAGAAGCATATTGGCCTTTTGTATGTATGCTTAGTTTCTACTTGTTTCTGCTTTTGGTAATGGTGATCCTAAGATTCTACATATTCTAGATCAAGTGGAAACAGGCCTGAATCCTTTTCCTCTCATACTAGTTGAAACAATCATTGCATTAGATAGGTTTGCTAAGACTAGGTGCTTCACTGGAAGCCCTCTATTACTAGAGGTTTGTTTTCTTTCCATTATTCATTTACTACCCCTTTCTTCTGTAATTATTTACTTCCTGTATTTAAACTTTGCGCATGCATGGTTCTAAGAAAATTTGAGATTACTCAAACCTCCCAGAGATATCACATATTACAAAGCAAAGCATTGTTGCACTATAAGACTCAACCATATTCCAGTAGATGTTCAGAGTTGGTTATCCACTTTCCCTAATACTCTGATCCAGTGGATATGCCCATGGTAGAGATTGCAGCATATGACCATTCAGTCTTATACTTACTGTGTTCATGTAGTTGGCCTTCATTTTTCCACCTTCTACAATCCGACTCGGCTTTGTAGGTAGTATGGACAGAAATAATCAATTCCTGAGCTGGTGATGAGTTTGAGCCAGTGCCTCTCATCCATAATTTTTTAGATAACTTGGCTGCCAGCTGGCCTTGGAGGACCATTCAGATGTATATTGACTATAATGGAGATCAATCTACTGATGACCAGTATAAGGCATGGGTTCAGTTACAACAAACAGAAATGGATTAATTTGTTATTAAGAGAAGAACAAGGGTGTTACAAGCATCAAGTGCCCAGGGGGTTCAAAAGAGAAGAAGACAGAATTAGCTTATGTAATTTAATCTTTATCGCTTTTTGTTGAATGGAATTTTCTTTTTAGTTAAACAATATGTAATGAGCATTTAATACAATGTTCAACAATAATGAAGGCAATCCATTCCATTTAATCTGAGCACAAAGCGACTATACATTTTTTGCATCTTATATATCTCCTGTCGCTATTTGGCTTGCCCTTGCAAGTTTTTCAATTAACTATTTTTTGCTCTCTCTCCTTTTACATATCCTTAACTTTTTCCTGGATCGCCTCTTTCGAGGTTTTTAACCCAGCAAGACTTTTTAATTTTTAATTTTTTGAGTCTCTAAATTTTGCCTAGGCAGACTCTTTTGAGGTTTTCTCTCTAGTGAGACTTTACAAAAAATATTTCTTCAGCTTGTCTAGCTTAATGGGCTCTCTGAACTCATTCCCTTCTAAGTCAGATATGATAGCAGCACCCTTGGAGAATAGTTTCTTGATCAAATACGGACTTTCCCAATTCAGCTTAAACTTTCCCCGTGGATATGTCATAATTGGCCTAGTTAGCTTTAAGACCAAATCGCCCTCTTTAACTTTCCCTGACTTAATCTTCTTATTGTAAGCTCGAGCAATTCTTTTCTGATATAGCTGCGAGTGATACATGGCCTTCATTCTTTTCTCATCTAACAATGTCAGTTGTGCGAGCTGACTCTCTACGCATTGATACTCAGAGATTTTAGACTCTAAAAGAACCCTTGGCGATTAGATTTCCACCTCCACTGGCAATATCGCTTCACATCCATTCACTAAAGAATACGGAGTAGCTCTGATCAAAATCCTAGCAATGCTTCTGTATCCACATAGTTCAAATTACAGGTAATAAGCCCAATTTTTATAATTCTCCAGTGTCTTGGCCAAGATCCTTTTCACAATCTTATTTGCGGTTTCTACAGCCCTATTAACTTGTGGTCGATGTGGAGAAGACTTATGATGCTCAATTTTGTATTCTTCCAACAAAGTAGTTGTCTCAGCTCTAAATTGAACACCATTGTTAGAGACAATGTGTTGTGGCAACCTATATTGGTAGATTATATTCTTCTCTATAAACCTTGCCATTTGTTTTTACCCAACCGTGGTGAATAATTTCGCTTCAACCCACTTAGAAAAGTAATCGATTGCTACCACAATGTATTGATGCCCGTTGGATGCATTTGGCCTCACTTCCCCGATGATATTGATTCCCCAAGCTGTGAACAGCAAAGGAGAAGTCAACCTTTGAAGTTTCATAGAAGGCAAATGGCTTACATTACCATATACTTAACAGTTATGGCATTTCTTTACATATTTCATGCAATATGCTTCTGTGGTTAGCTATAAATAACCTTAACGAGTTATTTTATTAGCTAATACTGTCCAATTCATGTGCAGTCTATATACACCTTCGTGAACCGCTTCCAAAATCTTTTGAGCCTCAGACTTATCAACACATTTGAGGTGTACGCCTGTCGGCGTTCTCTTATACAACATTTTGTTATGGCTGATGAACTGTTGGGATAGCATTCTCAAGGACATCCTTTCCTTTCTGGCAACATCATCAAGGAATCGCTCCATTTCGAAATACTGTTGTAAATCTAGAAATCAAGGTTTCTTTGCGGGGTCAATTGACATTATCTTGATCTCTTCGTGACAGGGAGTTCGGGATTTTACCAAAATGAGAGGTTTAACTGCTGTTTGTTTCTCTCCTTCCCATGTTAAAGCCAAGGTGGCTAAGGCGTCTGCCATCTAATTTGCAAATGTACAAATTTGCACTGAGTGAAGGATAGCAAAATAGTAACAGGATATTCCCAATATAACTTCAGCTTGTCCTCTTTGACTTGCCATTGTCTGGAGATCTGCTTTACCACTAACATTAAGTCTCCATACACCATAATCTAATTTGCCCCCACATTCTGGAGAGCTTCCAAACTATAAATGTAGGCCTCATACTCTACTTGATTATTGGTGACCTCAAATTCTGATCTTTTTGCCATTGGGATCATTTCTCCTTCTGGTAGATTAGAATTACACCTATACCTGCTCTATTGCTATTGGAGGCCCCATCAAAGTACATTTTCCATGTATGGATTTCGATTGCCCCCAAGTGTTCATCTAGAAACTCTAGCTCCCATTCCTGCCCGACATCAATTGGATTCTGAGCCAAGAAATCTGCCACCACCCTTCCTTTCACTATTTTCTTTGCCACATAATTTATGTCAAATTCTGTAAGCAAAACTAACCATCTGGCCAATTTTCCAGTTAGCGATGGAGTTTGCTGGAGATATATGAGTGGATCATGCTTTGAAACTACTTGAACCCTATAGGGTTGGAAGTATTGTTGAAGCTTCTTAGTTACCTAAATCATTACTAGACATGTTTTCTCTATGAGACTATAGTTAAACTCGTATGGTAGAAGCTTCTTGCTCAGGTAATAGACCGCATGCTCGACCTTTCTGTCACTTCTTGAGCTAATATTACATCTATTGCCTCTCTCTCGATGGCGAGGTAGAGAATCAACATCTTACCCGGTCTCGGTGGCTGCAAAATTAAAGGATTCATTAAATAATTTTTGATAGTTTTAAAACCTTGTTGACACTTGTCATCCCAAACAACTGGCTGATTTTTCTTTAAAAGCTTGAAGATGGGTTTACAAATAGTGGTCGGTTTGGCTATAAACCTGTTGATATATTGTAGTCGTCCGATGAACCCCCAAAACCTTTTTCTTGTTCCTCGATGCAGGCATCTCTTGGATCGCTTTAACTTTATTCGGATCCACTTCAATCCCTTTCTGACTGACAATATGGCCCAACAACTTCCCAGATGTTACTCTGAAAACACTCTTCTTCGAATTAAGCCTAAGGTTATATTTTTCTACTCTAGCTAGGAATGTGTCAAGAGCTTTAAAATGTCCTTCCTGCGTTGGAGACTTCACCATCATATTGTCCATATATATTTCAATCTCCTTATGGACCATGTCGTGTAGCAATGTGGTAGCCATCCTCTAATAAGTGGCTCCTGCATTCTTCAAACTAAATGGCATGACCAAATAGGAATAGATGCCCATTTAGTGGTGAATGAAGTCTTCAGCTTGTCTATCACTGCCATCATGATCTGATTGTATCCCGAGAAACCATCCATAAAAGAGTACAAGGCGCTGGAAGCTGCGCTATCGACTAAGGTGTCAATATGCGGTAAGGGAAAATTGTCCTTTAGGTAGGCCTTGTTCAGTTCCCTATAGTCCACACACATCCTAAACCTTTCGTCTTTCTTTGGAACCGAGAAAATGTTAGCCAACCACTGGGTATCATTAACCACCTCTAAAAATTTTCACTTTTAGGTGCTTTTCCACCTCCTATTTGATCAGGAGAGCCCATTCCGGCCTTAGTCTTCTCTTCTTTTGTTTTACTAATGTGACGTGAGAATACATGGGGATTCTGTGCTCTGCAATCTCTCTATTAATCCCAGGCATATCCTCATAACCCTAAGAGAATACTTTTTGTCTTTTTTTTAGTGTTTCTTTCAATTTTTCTCTCTCCTCAGGAGTTTGGTCAAAAGCAATAAGTATATTTTTAGGATTATTGCATGTGCCCAAATTAAATGATTCGATTTGCACCAAAGTAATGTCAAACATATGCATGAAATGATCATCACACACAGTATAACCATTAGGAAGAACATTGCACAAATAAGCAAAGTCAGATTCTATTGCATTAATTTTAGAAAACAAAAAATTGTCAGGTTTAAACAGGTTATAAAGAGAAATGTCAATATCATCATAGAAAACATCCATGATGGAATCCAACACATAAGATTCAAAATTACATTTTGTTTCCTGGTCAGCAGTGTCCTTCGATTCCACCGTAGGGTTATCCTTGTCGGGTTTCGAAGATAGCACCAATTCTTCTACCACCGACTCTTCTATAGCAACTTTACTAGTCCCGTACACCTGTTAAGCAAAAATTTTAAAACTAGGGACCAGTTTCTCAGCAATCATTAATGGCTCAAGAGCTCCTTATTATTGATAACTAGCACCTTCTCCCTCAAAAGTATCCTATAATCCCTTCTTTTTTTTAGCCTTAGCCTTGGACTTTCTAGTCTCTTGATAGCCTAACCCATGCTTCGAAATGGGGAATTTCGGGTTAATAAAGCTTAATGGACCCTGCTGATTCTTCCCTAGTCCTAGTCTGGGCATAAAATTCATGCTTTTCATCATATTGACTATCTTCGGGTTCAGCTCATCTTTGTAGATCATACAGACCTTGAAGCTTGGACTAACTAGAATCTCATTGGGAGTCGGCTTGAGAGCAACAATGGCGGCTTCAGTCTCTGCTGAAATTGTTACAACCTTCCCTTCAAGTGGAAACTTGATTTTCTAGTGAACAGTCGAAGGGACTCCTCCCAGAGGATGAAACCATGGCCTCCCTAATAGAATGGCAAAAGTGACAGGGATGTCAAGAACATGCAAATTAACCTAAGCTTCAATAGGTCCTATCTTGACAAGAGCTCTAAAAGTTCCCACCACAGGCTTTTTCGTATGATCATAGGCCTTAATGACCACCTCATATGGCTTGAGATTAGCTTCAGTTAATCCCAGCTTTGACAAAATTTTTAAGGGACACACATTGATGGCAGACCCATTATCCACCATCACGCAACAAGTTAATTTTGCTTTAACTTCTGCCTTAATAAACAAGGGCTTGTAGTGATCCCTCCCCTCTAATGGTAAATCTTCATCTGTAAACATTACTGCTCCAGGGGGGCTTTCTATCAATGAACATACCATCTATTCGAGACTTTGGTTTGATAGAATCCTTTTACCATCTAAAGCCAAAACTAGTGCCTCCCTATGGGCCTTGGAGTTCATAAGTAACTCCCTAACACTAGCAAGAGTTGTTTCATCTCTTTTGGCTTCAGCAGCTTTTTCAGCTCCTTCCTCCGCTTTTCCTGCTTCTTCTTCCACTTTCTTTGATTCCTCTTTTGAGTCTATTCGCCTTTCTTTAGACTCAACAGATTTCATTCCTCCCTATTTTTCCTCAAGTTTTTCAACTGGTGGGGTTTGTTTTCTTCTCTCTTTCTCCCATAAATCAAGAGCTCCCCTCTCTTCACCGCCAGAGCTCTATATATCTAGGACGCTCACATTGGACTCAATAAGTTATTTTCTTAGACTCAGATATTTTGGTTTGGGTTTTGGTAGTGTAGGTGTGGTATCAACAAAGAAGTTCAAGACTTGCTCCTCAGTCAACCCGATGTTTATCATAAGTATGAATTGATTTGGTGGTGGCATGTTTCTGTAGTTGGGTAAGGGGTTGTTTCTGGTGTTTGGTTTTCTATTTTCAAGATCGATGATTTTGCCTAAGTCAATCAGATCTTGGATCTCATGTTTTAAATAAGTGTAGCTGTCAGTGTCATGTCCAATGTTCTGATAGTACTGGCAATACAGTTTCAGGTCAACATTGGAAAATAGTGATCTGGTAGAGGTCTTAACAGGTTATTCTCAATTAATTTCTTTAAGACTTTATAAAGAGGCCTTCCCAGGTTGGAAAATCTTCTAGGTTGCTAAACAATATTAATTTGAATATTACTGCTTAAACCTATGCCACTACTGGATCCGGTCCTTTCTCTACTAGAGGGTCTCCCAGTGGAAAATTTCTTATCTTGCACTAAATTTGACTCTTTCTGTACCCCAAACTTGTGCAGTTCCTCAAAATTTCTGATCCCCAAATCTCTTAACTTCCTAGAAAGCAACGAAACACAACCCTTTATCATAATTGTCAATTGATATGATTCTGCTAGCCTGTGCTTCATCTGAGATAACTTCCCTCTCCATCTTATCAGATATTCAGCAGGTCCCTTAGAGAGACCTCTATTAGAGCGTTCATACCGTACTGCTTAATGAATGCAGCACAAAGCTCCTTCCAGTCACTTTGCACAGATGACTCCAAGGTGTAATACTAGCGAATTGGAGTACCTTCTAAAGACAAAGGGAATTGCTTGACAATATGAGCATTTGTCAACTATGTTGTACTCATGTAGGTCATATATTATTTCAGGTGCAAGTGAGGATCGTCGGTCCCTACGTACTTCTTCATATCAAGGAACTTGAATTTCTGAGGTAGAGGATCATCACCCTTGTTTAAATCTAGATCGGTATAGTCGAGGGGAACATCTATCCCTTTTTCTTTCAATTGCATCTACATCTGAGCCATGGCTTTATTAAGGTCTTTAGCCCAATTCGGCTTCTTTACATTTTTTGGTGCGTCTATCCTTGGTCAGATTACAGGTTCGGCCAATAGAGTTTCCCGATCATCTTCCATTTCTTGCCACCCCGGATTTTCAGCATCAAGATCAAATGGGCGAGCTTGAGGTGGTGGCAGTTTTCGTCTATCCTCTCTTCTCATTTCTGCCATCATTTCTTGCATAATAGCTTTAGTTTGTTCAGCCATTTCTTCTTTAAACTGTTCTTGATCAAAACTCAGTGATGTTTTTTCTTTTGACATTCTGACTAAACGACCTTTGTCAGAGCGAGTCTAAGCGAATGATTGGTTAGAATATATATTTGCAATCACCACATATTAGAAATATGCATTGCGTGTATGCATGATATGCAGGTTTACTTAATTATTTTAGAAGAAAATAATCATTTATTTACATATAACATGTAATAAGAAAAAACTCTTCAAGCGATATCTCCACCCTTATTTCTCACACATGCGTATTCAATGGCGAGTTCCTTATCCTAGGATTGTTGGCCTGGTTTTGATTATCAATAGGGGACATCAAAACCAACGGACGTAACAAATCTCTCAAGACGAGGCAAACAAGTATCAATTCTTTGTAATAAAATCAAAGTCCATGTACAAACGTGCCATAGGAGGCATGAAAGGCCTATTTTGGCATGGGCCATGTACAAATGGGCTATAATGGGCATGAAAGGCCCAATCTTGATATAATCCATTTGTAATGGGCTTGGATTTTGTTGCAAGAATTGCTATATGGCATAAAACGCATGCAGTTTGGAAAAATCTTAGTAGATGTTGCTAAGTCATTACAAGGATAACAAACTATTGTTCCCACAGTTATATACATCCATTTGCGTCTCCCCACTCAAGGGTCTGTGTTACAGGGATACTACGTGCCGTGAGTGACAATAATTGAATACTTGCGTCTCCACCCTATTTTTTGCCTTGAAAGTCCTCTTTTCTTGAATAAATCTGTAGACCAGAGATTTGTAGGTCCATGAGGTCAAATCTGCATTTAATGCGGGGTTAAGTTGGCTATTGAGGAGGCGTTGCCTCTTCAAAGAGACATCGCCTCCTTGGGCCAAGTTGAAGAGGCATCACCTCTTAGAAGGAGGCGATCGCCCCTTCACCATGCCTAGCCAGGGCCTAGGTCCACGGGCATGGGCTTGAAGGTCAACTTTGCTTCTTTAGGTCTTAAATCTAGGTTTTGCGTTTGGGCTTGACACTCTTGGGTTTCTCGAGTTCATTTACAGAGAAAGCTTCAAGTCTCCTTACATCCAAAGCTTGTTTGATCTCATCACTGGGCTTTCATTGCGGGCCTCAAAACGAGGGTGTCCACACTAATTAAGATAATATTGATGATCAAAGATGGCAGTTGGAACCTTATGTGTGATAAATACAAATATATGCAAGTAAACTCATTATATGCATCACACAAGAGTTTGTGTCTATATCTAATGATTTAATGCAGGAAAAAAAATTTTCATATATTGGATGCTCAATTAACCATTGTTGTCTTATTTATTTGTTTATTTATGGATAAAACTCACCCACATTATAACTAAGGAGCTCTTACTAACATTTTTTTTTAAGTATATTTAAAATAAATCTATTTATTTATTTTTTGTATATAAAATTTAATTTAATTTAAATAAGATTCTTTTAAATAAAAATTCATCGTTATTATAGAAAATCTAAATGTATTCCAATTTAGTTGAATTAGAAAAAAATATAAAAAAAAATATTTTTTGCATGTAAAGTTTTGAAAATCATTTTTGTTGTGATTAGATTAATTGATGAATATATATCAATAAATTGATTTTGTTTGGATTAATCGGACATATTGTAATTTAATGATAAAGCATTAGTTTTTTGTTTGTATGTAGTGCATGGTAATTTATATTCCAATCTTATGTTGATTTCATTAAAAAATTTTAAAATACTAATGTTCATATCTAACAACTTTCCATAGTGTACTTGATTTTTGAATTTCAAAATGCAGAGCATTACCTCTTTTAAATAATTATTTAGTAAAAAAAAGATTACATTAGTATTAAAAATATCTAAACAGAACATGTCACACCCCATCTTCTATCACAAGGATAAGTATGACTATGAACTAAAACTTATGGAACAACCAAAAACACTATAAATAAAATACCGTCATATATTATAACAAGCTTAATGTACATAAGGTTCAGTTAAGAGTAGCTACTTATAAACCATACTAGCCTTTAAGGCTAGTCTAGGCAAAACTTATGCAAAATAATAAGAGTTTGTTGGCTCAACCTCCACTAAAGCTGACAAACAAGGAGCACACGCGAACTACGTTGTGCAATGATTTATTTATCTACAAAGAGTCTGAAAAAAAATGATAAAATGAAGAGGATGAGTATGACTACTCAGTGAGAGGATATAAGTATAACAAAGAGAAAGATACAACGAGTTATTAATTTAATTTGTACAAGTCAATTCAAAACACTGCAGATAATAAGAATCTTAATAAATTCACTATAACAAGAAAAAGTTCATCCAACTAGATTTTTGAGTGATCACACTTCATCAATTCATCTCTTAAGCTTAGTTTGAATTTAAAACCAAGAAATTCGTAACCAAATCATCTAACAAATACTTATACATATTCACTCTTAGTTGTGGCCTAGAAATCCCTAGCAACTTTGGGCGCTGAATGTCTCACCTCGCAACCCAAAGAGCAAATTCTCACCATACGCATGCACAAAGACAATACCCTTAAAAGTGTGATAATATATATTTTAAGCACCAAAAATTCAAGGTGTGATTCCATAGGCAACTTCACAGGGTGTACATCATTAATCAAAATATTATCCAAATATCATAGAAATTCATTTCTAAGTATACATCTCAATAATTCAAACTAATAATCATAGGTTTATTGCACAAACGGTACCATAACTTTGACCCATGTTTCAAAATGAAACCAAATTTTTAATTTTTTTCTTTTCGGTCCCTTAATTTCTATTTTTTTTCAGATCATAGTCCCTTAATGATTTCTAATCAAATTTAGCATACGTGACAGCCTAAATAAGTATATTTTTTTTGTATATTCGCCCTATAAGCATCCAATTAAGTAGACTAATAATCTTGTGGACTCCATAAAATTAAATTTACTAAAATTGTAATTTATAAGGCCCACAAAAAAAAAATTTATTCTATGGGGCTAACTAGATGATTAGACTATTTAATGAGACGTTTACATGGTGAATATACTAAAAACATGTTTATTTCAGCTGCCACGTATGCTAAATTTGATCGAATATGTTTGAGGTACTTTAATCTGAAGCAAAAATAGAAATTGTGGTACTGAAAATAAAAAAATAGAACTTTAGTAACTGAAAAGAAAAAAATTAAAAATTTGGTACCATTTTGAAACATGGGGCAAAATTATGGTACCAACGGTGCAATAAACCCTAATAATCATATGTTCCCAAGTTTATTAGAAAACATATATATATTTGCAAACCACATGTAAGAAAATTTTAAATAAAATCATTCTTAAAACATACAAACAAAGCAGGTTCAAAACTACAATGTTATACTGATATCCACTCACTTGGGTGGACAAATGAGAATACTAGTTAGGAGGAGCCGCACAACGGTCTACACCAAAATATGGTTCTTTACCTAAATAAGGACATATAAATACTACGTTAAATTTAAGCCTAAACCTAAAATTCACTATAATCTATATGCTATGAATATGAGTGTTGATGTGAGTTAATGCAAGAAAATTTTGGTTTATTTTATAAAAATTTCTGCAGCATTTTAGTATATATAAATGCCTCTCCTAAAAATTCTCAAATGTTTGATAGAGCTTAAAAATGAATTTTATTATAAGCTATCCACCAAGCTTAAAACAAATACCCATTATTCTCTCTTTCTTTTTTTTCAACAAATAATAATAATAATAATAATACTCCTAAATTATATTTCAAGAAAAGCATTTTTAAATTAAAAATCCATATAAATTTCTCAATTCAATTATACATACATATATATTAACATGTTTTAAGTAGTATTTATAAACACTAAAAATAGCTAGAAAACTAATATGAAATTTACTTCTATAATATTAAAATACTAATTTCTCAATTTACTCCTTCAATTAAATTCTTGACTAAACCTTAAGCTTGAGATTTAGAACAAAATTAATTACTTTAGTTAAAACTATGATAAATACCCAAATCTCTAAACTTGAAATTAAAATTCTATAATCAATAATAAATTGAAAATTAAAGAAAAAGCTTACAAAAAATGATGAAATTAAGACAAAAGATCTAAGTGCTAGCAATCCTTGTTTTTGTAAAGAATTTATGAAAACCAACTACCCAAGAGATCAAGAATGAAGCTTTGATGTTTTAAGGATAATAAGACTTGAGGAAATGAAATTCGAATGGTGGAATTTGGGAAGAAATGCTGCTGCCCTCTTGTTCTTCACGACACCACCATTCATCTTCTTTTTTTTGAAGAAGAAGAAGAAAAAAAAATTGCTCTTTTCTTCCTTTGTTTCTTCTCTTGGTTTTTTTTTATCATCCCTTTTTTTTTCTTTTCTTCCCTAAAGTGCAGCTCTCCTCCTAGCTTCTCCCATAATCCACTCTAATTTTATCTCTTTTTCTTTTTATACCAATAATATATTGCCACAAATGTTAATTCTAGAAAAATCTACATCTAATCAATTATTTATCTCTATACTTATTTATTTATTTATTTGAACAATTAAATATTGCCAAATAAATATTCTAGCAAAGTCTTAAAAATTTACACTTATAATCCCTCAACTTTTTTTTATACAATTAACTCTAATGAGTTATTTATTTTCTATTTATTTATTTATTTTATTAATGCAAATGCACATGTAGTGACATGCATGCTACAAAAAAAATAAAAAAATAGAAATAAAAGTTGGATAGAGGGCCTTTGTTGTGCACATCTCTTGAAACCATAATCACTAAGGTAATCAGAAACACTTTTGAATGATTTTGCCTTTAATTAAAAGAAAAGCTGAGAATAAGTAACAGACATAACTTATGTAAGTACATGGGTCACTGTTTTTATCATTAGGAAGACCAGAACTAGTGAGCTTAAAAGGATTGTAGGCAGCAATCAATGGCTTACCATCACCACCTCCACCACAACCTTACTTAGCAACATCTACATGATTGTAACAACAGTAAAGACACATTATATATAGGAATACTGAATACAAAAGTAAAGACTTATTATGTAGAAAGTTTATATGATATACGGAACTAGTTTATATTATGTGTAGAAGTAAAAAACCACCATTTCAACAAAGTTGTTTGCTATAAAGTTTATATTTCTACACAAGTTTATATTGGGTACAAAGTCATAAACATACCAAAGCTACTTGTTGTCTTCCTGCGGCATTCAATTCAACATCAAGATGTCCCTATGAAAACATAAAATACTGTGCATCAAAGACAATCCAAGAGAGTATAACAAAAGGAATTCATAATTGATTCTAATTTCACCAGACTCCATGGTGAAGTCCAATGAAAGGTATAATGATGGAATTGATGAACAGATTGACGGCCATAAACACAACCAAAATAGCATTATTTGTAATGAATCAACTGTGACACAATCTCATTTATTTCAATTGACTATCCTTTCTCAAAGTTGAAATTAAGGGTAGATGTATTGTAATGGAGAAGATCAGTGGAAGATAGATAGGAAGCAAAGGGAAAATTGGAGGAGAGAAGATGATGTGTTCCTTATCTTTAACTTTATTTTAATGAATTAAATATAGTAATGGGCTAATTTGGTATAACAAAATCATTCAAAAAGAAAAGCAACAATCACATCTAGAAAAAAATAAATCATATGATAATTGTTCTATGGTGAACTAGATATATATAGTGCCATATGCATAAAAACATTAAAAATAAGAAAATGTAATTATAAGGTCTTAATTACCTCCATTCTTATAAATCAAAAGAGCTAATCGTTGGGGCTACTGTCATCGTAGAAAAGCATGGACCAATTCTTAATTGTCAAAATAGTTTAAAAGAAAATGGCAAAAGATATGCAAATGAATAATAATAATAAAAGAGAATTAGAAATGATGCAAAAACCATCATAATAGAATTTATAGAGAAAATGCAATGGTTAGTAGAATTAGAAATGATGTGAAAACTTTTATACTTTTGATTGCATTGCAACTATAAAAGTTTTCTTTATCCCTTACTTTTAACTCAAATATACAAATGCAAAAGAGCTAGCTTCCAATATCAAATGGTTAAAAAGGAGTTGTTGGTTACTTCTCATAAGTGCATATCAAAATGAGATTGGCTCTTTCCATATGCATAATAAATCCTTAAATCTAAATTAAACTAAAAATCTAAAAACTAAAAAATGAGCCAATTTAACAATAGCTCAAATTAAAGCAGAATTACTCGATTGAGTTCCTAAACAACATACACCACATGACATCAAGATTATTCATTAAATTCCTTGAATCGATACATAAAATAATACAACAATAAAATACAAGTACAATTTCTTGCTATTCTCTAAATACGCCAACTACCTTCAGAAAAAAAATCATCAGCTGTTATCTTAAGCCTTATTCATAAATTCATGTTGACTAAAATGAAAAGAAGAAAAGACAGAGGTGCCTGTTTCCACAATTCATAAGTCCCCTAGGTGATAAGTTAACAACCTCACAATTGAAGATCTTGATAATTTCTTCATAAGGAAACATCATCTGAGATGAAATGTTTGCACACCATGAAAAGAGATTCACTAAATAGTTCCACCAAACACCATTAAAAAATATATGGTGAAATTAAATTTATAAGAGACCTAGTTTAATTTAATTTAGTTGGAAACTAACCATTAGCTTTCTAGGTATTCCCTAAAGTACCTGAACTTGCTCCTACCATACGAAACTAACCAGAGATACTCCATAAAGTACCTGAACCTTCTCTTTCCCCATCCATCTAAGAAGGGAGGTTTCAGCATGGTGGAAATACCCTCCTTCTTAATATCAAAATACAATGCATTCCCTGTGGGACTAATCCAATGAACACCACCGTTCCAGTATACATCATTATTAAAAACCATATCATATGTCGAAACAAAAGGCGACCCAGATAGTCTCCATGCTCCGATTTCATATTGGTATATTTTAATTTAGCAGTCGTAGTACATTGAATTTACGGTGGACCAAACACAAATGATCTTGTAGTTAGGGGTGAGCACGGGTCAGGAAAATCCAAGGATTTAAAATCTCTGGAACCGTACCATATTTTGGGAATTTTAAAAATAAAATCTCCAGTACTAGTACTTAATTTAAAAATCTCACTACCAATACCATCCCATATTTTGGTATGGTACAGTTCAACATAGGTTTTCGGGAATTTATGTAATAAATAAATTTATATCATTAATTGAAATTATTTATAGATTCTTTCTGAAATTCAATATCTATTAAACACTAAAAATAGCTTTTTGAGAGTATTTTGTAGTGGTTGCAAAGTAAAAATTTTGAATTCTATTTGGTGGTTATTGAATTCTTTCAACTTAAAAAGGTCATTGTCTAATTGAGCATAGCAATTGATTGTGCTTCAATTTTAATTTTTTTTGGTATGGATTACTTAAGTACATTGATTTGTCAATGTTTCTAACCAAAAGAGTTTTGTTGCCAAAAGAATTCTTGAACAAATTAGCAATAGACAATAACTCTAAAAAACATACAAAAAAAATTCAATTAAATAAAAATTTTCAAGCCAAAATCAGAGTTGTTCCATCTTAAGTTCTAACATAATGACCTCTCTGTTTTTCTCTTTGCTCTCCATCAACACCCTCAACTGCTTATGGTTACTTACTTTAATGTAACTGCTTGTAGTTTACATGCAAAACTAGGAATTTGGTTTTTTAGAAGCGGGATAATTTGGAAGAATAGAGAGTTAATAGTTAAGGAATGGCTTTTTTTTTTAATTATCCGGTTGAATATAGTCAAGTTTGGTTTTGTTGCCTGCAGGGAAGCATACTAGTGCTATTATTACAAACAAGTGCCCAACACAACATTTGTAAATTGTAATTCAACAAATCATCAACACCCTCTCAAGTGTTCTTTCAAATGCAAAAAAATAAAAATAAAACTCACAAAAGCCATATCTTTCTAGTAAAGGAAAACATAATAAGTAGGAATTAGCATATAGGCTTATGAGTTACTGTAAGAAGAAAATGCAACAAGTCAAAAAATATTAAGGGACTCTATCAAAAGCTAATAATAAAACAAAATAAACAAGGTGCTTTTCTAATTAGTCATCATACATAAAGTCACAAATCTAAATTGAAATATTTTTATTTTAAATTGAAATATAATGGGCATTCTACATTTTTAATTGATGATGATGATAATAATAATAAAATTAATAAAAATATTTTGTTACTAATTTATTTATTATATTTTAAACACAAAATATATGAATTTTTATCATATATAATTATACATTTGTTAATATATATTGCTTAATAATTTAATGAAAAATATATAATTGAATTCACTACTATCTATTCATACTTATATATTATTATTAATATTCGGTACTATATTCGGTTCTTGGTTTGGTATGGTTCGGTACAGTTTTTGGTTCGATTTTTTGTAAATATCCAGTAACGTACCAAATTAGTTACAAAATTTGATCTGGTTCGGTTTGAGGTTAAAATTATTTGGTTCAGTATGGTTTTTTTTGTCTTTCGGTTCGGTTCGATATTTTATCCGTACCGTATTCAACCCTACTTGTAGTTACATGATTTAAAAAGTTCAAAAACTAAATTCAAGCCAAATATGGTAATGGGTAATGCCGCATTTGCATGTGGTTGGCAATCAAAAGAAGTGAGTGGAAATAATTATTTGGTGGTGGGGTTAGATATGTAATATATTCATTTATAGCCAATTTCAGGAAAGGTAGAACAGAGGAGAAGGCCATTGCAAGACTAGAGAATTTTAATTCCATGAAAGAAATTATTAAGAGAAAATGGAGAAGAAGAAGAAGAAGAAAAATAAAGGAACTTGAATTGGGAGGGAGAATTGCGTAAGAAAAGGCCAAAGATTGTACGATTTGGGTTTCGAAGAATGTGGAGAGAAGAGAATTGAGGAGTCGAAATGAGAGAGAGCCATTGTTTGCAGACAGATTTGAAATGGAGAAGAAGTTTAACTAGTAATTGTAACAGAATTAGGGTTTTGAGATCTTCATTTTTACTATTATTTAACTGGTATTCTCATACTTTGCCAAAAAAAAAAACCTGGTATTCTCATAGGACCCTACAATTCATAAAAAGTGGTGCAAAAAAAAAAGAAAGCTATCAAGTTTTTCTTGTAAAAAATGCAATATTAAGTATTTAATTACGTATTGGTGAAGAAGGATACATGATATATTTTTCCTGAAATAAATTAGTATAGAATTTTTTTTAATAAAATTTTTCACTGTAATTAATGCATTAATGGATGTGAGTTTCCAATACAAATTTTGTAATTAATTCATTAATTGATGTTAATTTTCAATATAAATTTTTATTTTGTCCAACACTTCAACAAAAAAGGGCAAAACAGTAAAGTTGAATCATTAATAAATGAAAAAAGTCAAAATTTTCCTTATTTATGCCAAATTTACCCTTTCTATCCGGATAACTTCTATCCGTTTATCACTACTCATATTTTATATGCATGAAACCCTTTTTACGGAATGTACTATATAATAATATAATAACAAATGCATTTCATTTGTACCGTAAGATTCATTACAAAAAAATTCTGAAGATTGATAAATTCAATTATAGAATTACATTTCAATTAATTTAATTTAATTTAATTTTGTTAGAGATAATACCTAATATAAGCATGGTGGATCAAATAACTAGTGGCATGCATTTCAAGTAAGACAAGTAAGCAAGTAAGCAAATAGCTCATAAAGCATGCAAGAAACAATAAACAAAAACAAACAAACAAACAAATAAAATAGGGAAATGGATTAAGGATTACAATGGCATATTCGAATAAATACATCAAAATTGAACAAAAATATATATATAAGAGGGGAATTGAGATTAAGGATTACATCACTTTGATAATTTCCTGTGCCATTAAATGCAACGTGCACATATGGAAGTGGTTCAACAACATATTGACAGAGAGGTGTCCTATCAATAAGAGATTGAGAGGCTGCAGTCCAAGCTAAACTTGTGTCACGAGTCCTCATTCTATCCCTGACATTCGACCTGTGTAGCACCTAAACTTCCCCATGTTTAGGCCTAGTCAAGACCTACGAGCATATTTCCAATCTTATTCTGAGTGCCCCTATCTTATTTCGAGTGTAGCGAACCCAACCAACCTCACATGTTCAATGCTACAGTTGTTTCCTTGTTCCCATATATGTTTAAGGTTCACATTCGCTCCTAATTTACACATATATGTAGATCTCATGTTTTCCTCGAGTCTCGTATTCACCTTATAACTCTCAAATACTCTTAGGTCTAATGTTTGTCTCACCATTCATGCATACTCTTGAGTCCCACTTATGCCTCATAGTGTTAGTTATATCCTAACCTTGGGTCTAGGAGTACATGCACTACGAGCATCTCATCTTCGTAGTGCCCATAGAGCTCCTCTATGGAGACACTATTTGATGCCCGTCACCTAACTTTGCAACTAGGGAGCTCACTCAAGGCAGTGTCGTCGTACATGCACACAAACCTTGGGAATGGTGGAAAGATTACATCAAAAGTAACCCCGTAAAGAGCGTGAGCACTTTGAATGTTACTAGAAAGAGACATCCTTATATTCCACCAATCAGACCTTCAAAAATACAAATATATAATATTTATTCATATTTACTAAAGTGCCCTTCAATGTACTTTTTCCTTCGTTTATGTCCTTATCCTGCCATGATATACTTTTATGTTTATTTATGCCCTTAAGGTTGATCATGGCGTCTAAGGGTGAATTGCCTTCGTCGCCCAGTCACATTCTCCCCCACTCAATCAATTGATGCTCTCGTCAATTGACCATAGGTGGTCGCAATTCTCACCCTTGTGGTGTTCCTTGATTCTTCTAGCCTGTTTTCATCAGCTTGTACTCCTTGTTTGTACTCTTAAAACTGTGTCATCTCTTAACCCTTTGCTTCTATCCATTATGAATTGTGCCTAAGGTTCTTGCTTATACTTCCAATATTGATATCATTAAATATCAATCATATTTAATTTATTTTTCAAAAGGGATTGAATAGCTATTATGATCAAACATGAAGAGGTGACAATAATTATCCCAAAGATTATAACATTATGAAATTAAAAGTTTCGTAAATTTTTACTCTTTTTCATCTGAATTGTTAAAAAATTGACGTAGCGGAAGCTTACAAGAATGAAATAGATATATTATTAGGTGTTGAATCGCGCACGATTACCGCTAATCAATCCTCTAAAACCTATTGAATTGCGCACAATTACTAGGAATTAGGCATCCAAATCGCACTCAATTTGGGATAAAATAATCTCTGATTATT
>CATIWM010613137.1:0-11032 GCA_949671775.1 Mallotus repandus | reverse complement strand
CATAATAAAATTTATTAAGTATGTCATGCTCAAAAACCTGAGGACGATCCCTCTGCTGACCTACCTGACACAATGCTAATATAATTGATGCAAATGTTTCTTCAAGACATATTACAGTTATTCTAATCCTGAAAAATATTGCAGAGGAGTGAGCCTGCAACTCAGCAAATGAATAATATAATATTCTATGAAAAATAGCACATTCAAGCATGTAATATTATCAATTATCAATCCATTCAATGTTTAACTATAATTTATAGTATATACATAGTAATAGTAGCATAGTAATCTTGTACTGCATATTTCTTTAGCCTTTATACGACTTATCAAAGGGATTCCATAACGCACACAACATTGCCATAATCATAGTGTTTTCTTTTGGACAACAATGTACTTATTGTATTTACAAAATCTTAATAGCATAATATTTTCTTCTGGACAACAATGTACTTGTGATTCAATTTTTTTTTTAATTCATGGATCCCCATACGCACACAGCCCTGCCATAATCTTTTTCCAACTGTATTTTTTTTCTTTTTTTTAAGCCGTTTTACGACATATAAAGGGGAATCCATATCGTACACAACCCTGCCTCATTCACAAGTAGCATTGTGTCCTCATATTCATCCAATCATATTTTTTTATATTTACATATATTTCAAGAGTTCACCACACTGTCATAGCACTTTATTCAACTCATCATCAACTAAATACATCACATATCACTCCATAAAGCAAATTAATTTCTCCCCCATAATATATAGGAAAATATTATTATACCAAAAATATACCATATTTCAACATGACAGAATTGACAGTGCAAATTCAAAAATACACCAAAAATTTCATGTTATGAATATCAAAGCCATATTCTCCAGATCAATTTTATTATAAGTTTAGATTAATTTTCAACTGATTTCACACCAATTAGATATATATAGAAGGAGAAACATCAAAAACATTCCACCATAGTCAAGTTGTCAACAAAATCAAGCAACATAAAGTATGGTTCAAATTTACCATCAAGACATAAAAATTAAGGTTCCTCTATTTCTATCAATTTTGTAAATAACATCTCAAAGTTTTTATAAAAACCAACGGCAACCAATTTAGAGTTATAATACTCCAGATATAGCTCAAACAATTATGTTGTTCTCCATTGAATAGGGAATCCGAATTTCAGCAAACCTCATTCACATGTATAATCTCATCTCAATAACAATCAACCATCAACACAATAATCAAAATTCAGCATCTACCAATTAGAACACACATATTTCTCTTATCCAATCAACTTAACGAATAACTTTATAATTATTTATTTATTTATGTTATATCACATAGAACATTAAATTATTCACTTACTTTTATTGCTTCTTTCCCTTTGCTTGTTAGTTGTGTGTCAGCCTCTTCCCACTTGGTTTAGCTGAAATAGATCATAATTTACTTATTTTAAACACTTAATAATAATGGAACCTCTTTTTAACATGATAACATCATCAAACTACCTAAACATATGAAGCTTCCAACTATGACAAATTTAATAGCGTGAATTTAAAAATTCTCCAAAAATTCTATACAATTAATCTGAAGATAAAAATTCCTAGATCACTTAACCTATATGTCTAAAGTAATTTAAAATTGATTTTGTCTCAATTGGATGTGTATAGAGGAATAACTCTAAGAAATAATCCACCTTACTCAAACCAGCAATGGAAACTGAGCAATAAAACATTTCCTTTTATTACACTAATGTAGAGTCTGAATCAGATCGAGCCAAAAGAGAAACAATTTTAGATAATTCTTCAAAATTTCCATATCATCAAACAACACTTAATTTGAAGCTTCCTATCTCAATATATACAAGAAACACTGAGACTGATTTTAACTCATGAACTCTGTAAACCTGATTCACACAATCAAAATGGCTGCTTTCAGGGGCAACTTTGAAATTTTTTTGGGACTTATAGAAAAAGAATTTTGAGCTGAAATTTGAATAAATATTATATTTATATTCTTAGAAAATTCTATAAAAATTTCACTTCATTTAGACAACTATAGAGGGTGATATGTGTAGCTAAACATAACCAGGTCAGTTTACTCTAATAGATTGAGCACTAAAAAGTTCAGCTTCGTTAGATCATCATACAGGCCAAATCAGCTCTTACTCAAAACTACAAAGTTACGGATGACTCTTTTAAGTTTCCATAGATACAAACAAAACTTAATTTAAAGCTCTATAACTCAAGATATGATCAAAATACAAAGACTGAAAAACCAGAAATAATGAACCCGAAAACTGCAGCCTATAAACTCTAAATTAAATCAACAAATACACTTAAATACTTACCAAATTAATAAGAGCAGGATTTTAGAATGAAGATTATAGCCTCAAAAGTGTTTTAGATCATCAAACTCAGCTTGCAAAATCACTCTCAACCTGTAATTTTTTATGATTCTTCCTAATCCCTTCTCTTTCTTTTACAAAAATGTTGTTTTCCTTATTTTCCCTTTCACATATACAATTTAAATTACATTTATCCTCTAAAAGCCACGGCCAAAAGAAGATTCTAGACTTAATTTAGATAGGATTTTTTTTTTGTAAAATATTCATTTAGGCCTTTAATGAAAGGCTGAAGTCACTTATAAACCCTCAATCTTCCAATTGTTCATTCTAGGACGACTATTTGTTTTAATTAAATCCATATCATCCTAAAATTTTTAATCCTCATTCTTCACTTTATTTTTATTCCTAATCCCTTTTATTCTCAAAATTTCACTAATTTTAAGTGTCATCAAAATTCAAAATTCTCACTCTTTGATTGAATACAAATTATGTCTAGACATGGTACAATAGTTTAACTATATATACTAGTTTATACTTAAATTCAATCAATATGCATAAGGAATGCAAATGTACCTATAATTAGGACACGGGTGTTACCCCATTGCGTCCTACCTTTTTATCATTGTTGTTGATTATCTATCTAGACTTATCATCAGAGCTCACAATTCCAGACATTTGAAAGGCATAAAAATCACCAGGTATTGTCCTTATGTCACCCATTCCTTATTTGCTGATGATGCTATTTTGTTTGGTGAAGCTACCCAGAATGAAGCTCAAGCTCTTAATCTCCTCCTCCATACATACTCTTTAGCTTCGGGACAATAGATAAACCTTGCCAAATCTGAAATCATTTTCAGTAAAAATGCTTCTTCAGTTACAAAAGAAAACATCACCTTCATTTTTGGCATCCGTGAATCAAGTTACGCTACTAAATACCTGGGTATTCCTATTGATTGGGGCCAAACAAAGAAATCTTTGTTCTCTTACCTCATTCAAAGAACAAAAGATAAACTTCATTCATGGAGATGCAAATTCTTAACTTGAGCAGGCCATGAAATTCTCATCAAAGCTGTCATCCAAGCCCTTCCAGCTTTTGTTATGTCTGTCTTTATGATCCCCTCTAGCATCTCTAAGTCAATCAAGCAACTAATCAGAAACTTCTGGTGGTCTCAGGACATCTCGCAAAAGAAACTCCACTGGGTAAAATGGGATACTCTGACAAATATAAAAAAGAATGGTGGACTTGGTTTTTGGCAAATGGAAAATTTTAACACTGTAATGATAGCCAAACTTGGTTGGCAATTGATAAAAATCCCAACACCCTTTGTGCTCGCCTTTTAAGAGGCATTTACCACCTTACTTCTACCTTCATTCATGTCAATCAAGGGAAATCTCCCTCATGGATCTGGTGTAGCCTCATCGAAGGCTCTTGCTGGAATGTCAAAAAAACTTATTATCGAAGGCTCTTGCTGGAACGTTAAATTTGAATCCAACATTCAAATTTGGTCGAATCCTTGGATTCCAACCATCCCAAAATTCAGAATAACCTTCCCAATGTCAGAACACAATAATACTTTCCTTGTAAAGGACTTATTGGATCAGAATACAGGTATGTGGAAAGATTCCTTACTCTTCTCTCTATTTTCCAATGATGAATGTAATGCCATCAAATGCATCCCTGCTCATCCTAGCTTGGGAAATGATTCCCTCATTTAACATTATGATAAAAAAGGAGTTTATAGTGCTAAATATGGCTATAAAGTTTTGAAACAACTCCAAAGAACCTCTCAACATCAACCATCCCCCTCCCTAGTTCCTACACATAGCCTGTCCCTTTGTAACTCAATCTTGTAACTTAACATCGCTCAGAAAGTTAAAGTTTTCCTTTGGAGATGTGCTTGGAATGCTCTAGCTACTAAAGAAAGCTTAGCCAGAAGAGGTTGTGCTGACAACTTAACCTGTGCTAGATGATTAAAAGAACCTGAGACACTTGAGCATCTCCTCTTCCTCTGTGATCAATCAAAACGCACCTGGTATGCTATTCCTTTTAACTATACTACTAACATATTTGGTTTCCAAAATTTCAACACTTGGTGGATGAAAGCTCTTCAAATGCTCAATAACTCAGACCTCCCCAACCTCAAAGAACTCATTGCTTCAGTTTGCTGGTTCATTTGGAAAGCCCGCAACAATCTCACTTTCAAAGGAAACAAAGAAGACCCCATTCGCACTACTACTCTAACTTTGGAATGGTCATCAACATCATCCATCTCTTCTCCACCCCACTTCTCTACTAATATTTCATAAAACCATGTGACTGCTCCCCTCTTGAGCCCAAAATGGCAGCCTCCTCCTCAGGGTGCTTTGAAATTAAACTATGATGCGGCTTTCTCTCATATCACTAAGAATTACAACACTGGTCTTATTCTATGAGATTCTAGTAACTCAGTCCTATTCATGGCTACTTCGAGATACGCTTGTGCTTCTCCTCTTTATGCTGAACTCCTCGCCATCAGAGATGCTGTCAAATATGCTAAGTTGCACCCTTTTGCTCATGTTATCATTGAATCCTACTGATTCTCTGCCATAACTCTTTGTTCGCCTACTCCTGTTACTTTCCCTTGTGAAGTCGAGTCTCTGCTTTTGGAAATCCGCCAGCTCTCACGGTCCCTGCAAAATCTCTCCTTCTGGCACATCAGCAAAAGAGGCAACAGAGTTGCTGACTGGCTTACCAAACACAACTCTATTTCTTTTTTTTCCAATGGTTTTTAATGTTCATCAGGATCTCTTATTTTTATTATCAGAAGGCAGTACATTATCTTCATCTGATGTTCCTCCTTAATCATTTTTATATATTTTATTTTCGCTCAAAAAAATTTATTCTAAACAAATAAAAAAATTCAACATTTATATTTTTATATTGATGTGATGGATATGCTTATTAAATTTTGACTAAATAAAAGTTAAAATTTTGGGTGAGATTTTTATTTTAGGATAATTTACTATCACTCTTGAAATTTGGTCAAAATAATTAGTCCGATCCTATATTTGTAAAAATCAATTAAATATCCTCTCAATTTTAACTCTGTTAACTATTCCCTTCATCCCTTTAAAAAATTTTAAAATATACTGTTAATTTTTAAAATTTGCTTTTAACTAAAGAAATAATTAATATTAAAATGTTAATAATTATATAAAATTGCATAAACACCCTTAAACCCTAAAAATATTTTTCTCATTCACACTTCATCTCTTACACTTTTTCTTATCCTCATCCAAACTACATCTTCTCATCTCTATTTCTCTCTCTCCCCCGAACCTGCCACCGGCCACCGCCATCACCTGCTGTCACCTGCTGCCGCCTCTGTCACCTGCTGTTGCTGCTGCCGCCTCTGTCACCTGCTGTTGCTGCTGCCGCCTCTGTTACCTGATATTGCTGCTGCTGCTGCTTCCGCCGTCGCCATCACCTGAAGCCACAACAAATGATTTTTGATTTCTTGTGGTTTTTTATTTTTTTGAATTTTTGATTTTTTATGGCAATGGTTGTTTTGAAATAAACAAAAAATCTAAGATTTGGGTCATTTATTTTTGTATTATTTGTTCTTGATAATAATCCATTTGCTTTTGTATTATTTGTGATGTTTTTTATTTTTAGTAATTTTGATTTATGAGTTTAATTTTTTTAATTTCATATAAACTTGATAAATAATTTTAATTTTATTAATTCATTTCTATTGATAATATAAATAAAAATATGTATTAAAGTTGCCTCAACAAGTGGTGTTTTGAGAGATGATAATGGTAGATGGTTAGCTGGCGTTGCTGTGAAGCTTGGTTTTTGTTTGGTTCTAGATGCAGAGTTGTGGGGCATCTATGAAGGTTTAAAGTTGGCTTGGGATATGGGTTTCAAACAGATTCAGTTGGAAAGTGACAGTGAATGCACTGTGCAGATGATATTTAAGGCGCCTACTAATGCTAGTAGTCATGTTCATCTCATTCAGAGCATCAGGAGTATGCTGCAGTTGCAATGGACAGTTCAAATCCAGCATATAATGCATAGAGAGGCAAATGAGCTTGCTGACGGACTTGCAGCGCTGGCAAGGGGTCTCGAGTTTGGGCATCACCATTTTCAACATCCTCCCCAGGAAATTGTTTAGTGGATTGCTCATGACGTGTGTGGTGTGAGTTATAGCAGGGGTGTTCCCATCTAATGTTTCTTTTGTTTAGGCTGTTTTGCCTCCCTCTTAAGTAAAAAAAAAATATGAATATTAAAAAAATTGCGGGAAATGTTGAAAAAATAAAATAAAAAATTCATTTCTATTATTCTCTATCTTTTATCTAGAATTACTCGGAATGTTGATCTTTTTTTTCATTATTTTTGGCTCAATCTCTCCCTTATTCGATCGGAGAAAATTAAAATTAATAAGAATGAAAAAATTGTACATAGAAATGGATGTATTTAAATATACAAATTTTTTTACTTACGTAATCAATATTATTATTAAATATGTAAAATTGTGATATTATTAAATAAATATATCTATAACATAAATACTATATAATATTAAAAGTAAAAAAAGAATATAACTAAAAAATTAATAATAAATATAAAATAATTAAATAAATAAATAACAAACATAACTGAATAGTGAAAATTTTTATTTAAAATATTATTACAAAATGTATATTCATTATTAGCAATAATATAAATAAATAAATAATAAAAAATAAAACAAATATAAAATATAGAAGAATAAATGTTTTTTTTATAATTATTTATGAGTTATTTATATCTATAAATTGAAATATAAAAGATAAATATAGATTAGTTTTTTCAAATTTAATATTTGGAGTGGATTTTCTAGTTCAATCATTTCATTTTGTTGCTTATATATTTAACATGTTTAGCAATTTCAAAATAAAATATATAATAAATTTAATTAATTTACTAATTATTTATATATTTAAAATTTAAAATATTTATTCAATTTTAAGTAAAAGTCTATTGTCAGCACACGTATGAACTGAATTATTTTACTTATTATTTTTATAAAATTCAAAATAAATATTTAACTTAAAACAAGAGTTTTCTTAATCTAATTTTTCAATATATGATAGATGTTTAAGATAATATAAATACTTTTATCTAAACTTGTAAAATAAGAATATTTTTTTTAAAAATTACTTCATACGTAGTATAAATTTATATATAATATAGATACAAAAATATATTTTTTGTCCAAAAATTTATCACTTTTATAAGTTTCACTAATTGATAACTTATGTAATTACTTAATAATAAAAAAATATAATTATTATTCATAATCCATACATATGATTTAGTACATAAATAAAAATTTTATAAAATATTTTTATATGAACCTTATGCTTATTTAATAATTTGTGTATTTTATTTAAATTTAATGATAAATATAGTAGAAATTGCTTTTACTTTTTTGAATCTATTTAAAGTTTACAATACAAACTAAAATTATATTTATCAATTTTTAACTAAAAAATAAATTAAAAATTACTTTATCAATATACAAAAATACATAATCTTTTTTGAAAAACGATTTACCCCCTATTTATATTTGTATAGGTAGATAAGTATAAATTCTTTTTAAAATTTTAATATCCTTAAATTATTTCCATATGTGATATAGATAATTTATATCTATTAATAATAAAAATATAAATTAGTTATATATAACATGCATTATATTATAAATAAACTTTTTTTGTCAAATATTCATATGTTGACCTTATAATTATTTAATTATTCAAATATTTTAATTAAATTTGATGATAAATATAGTAAAACATTATTTTTTTTCAAATCTATATATTTAGCTTTTAAATATAGAAGTTAAAAGTTTAAATTTTAAAATAAAAACTAAATTTATGTTTGCCAATTTAAATTAAGATTATTTTATTAATATATAAAACATACATGTCCTTTTATTTGTAAAAATTTTTTTTGTCTATTCTTACTTTATATGTAGTATAAGTTATCTGAACTTGCGTCATATAAATATTTTTATCAAAAAATTGTTTTATATATAGTATAAATTTATATATAATACAGAAATAAAAATATATTTTTGTCCAAAAAATTAACTCTCTTTTAAACTTCATTAGCTGATAACCCATATAATACTTAATTATAATAAATTATAATTATTAGTTATAATCCATACATAAGATATAGTACATTATAAGTAAAAAGTTTTTATATATGGACGTTATATTTATTTAATAATTTATGTCTTTCATTTAAATTTGATGATAAATATAGTAAAATTATTTTACTTTTTGAAATATATTTAAAGTTTGGAATACAAACTAAAATTATATTTAATTTCAAAATTAAAAAAATAAATTAAGATTATTTTAATCAATATGTAAAAATGCATATTTTTTGAAAAAAAAATTACCCCTATTCATATTTGTATAGATAGTATAGATATATTCTTCATATGTGTTATAAATAGTATATACTTATTAATAATAAAAACATAAGCCAGTTATATATAATATGTAGTACATTATAAATAAAAACTGTATAAACTATTTATATGTTAACATTATAATTATTTAATTATTTATGCATTTTAATTAAATTTGATGATAATATAGTAAAAATTATTTTATTTTATTGTTGATATGCATATAGCTCACTTTAAATATAGAAGTTAAAATTTTAATTATATCAATTAATAAATTTTTAAATTTGTATAGTTTTATAATTTTCTAATTACTTATATATGTATTAGAAATTATGTACAATTAAATAAATTAAACTAATAATAAAATTATTAATTTTAACTATTATTCTGGATTCATATATATGAAAAATATAATACACTATAAATATGAATTTTTGTAAAATATTTATAATTGAATCTAATAATAATTTAATAGTTTATGTATATAAAAGAAATTACTTTATTTTTATTTATATCTGATTGATTTTTAAATATAAAATTTTAAATTTTAAATACAAACTATCGCTATCTTCATCAATTTCAAAATTTTTCAAAATTAAATTAATACTATTTTTGTTAATATATAAAAATGTATGTCCTTTTTCGTCTAAAATTTTTTTCCCTGTATTCATACTTTTATATATATTATGATATGACATTACTAAAAATTAATATTTTCTAGAGTTTTAAGTTTTAGTAATTTGTTGTCTCCTATTCCATCAATTAAGAAGAATTGAGGACATTAAAATTAATTATTCCTAATTGTATTAACAATCATCCCCTATTTCATCAATCACGAAAAATTGGAGACTTTAAAATTAATTATCCCTTATTATATTAAACAATTGTCCTCTGTTCTATTATTATGGAAGAATTGGGGAATTCAAAATTAATCATCCCCCCTATTGTAGTAAACAACTGTCCCCTATTCTATCAATTAGGAAAAATTAAAAACACTAAAATTAACCATTATCTATTCTGTTAAATAAAATATTAAGGGACAATATATTTTACTTTATTTTCTAAAGTGGTCCCCTAATGTCACTTTCTTTTAGTGATACATTCCACGTATGTTTTGAAAAGGACGAATAATAATTGATTTCCAATTTTTATTAGCAACACAAAAGTGGTTCTCTTACATGACATATTACCAAAAATACAATAGCAAGATGATCGACTGAAATGTAGAGAAAGTTGTGTAAGAGCATGAAAGATTTTAATTATATGCGTCAGGATTTGCCAAAAGATAAGCTTCGACAACCTTGGACATTCCCATCATCTTTTCTTCTCCAGCCATGATATTATCTTTATTGATCTGATCATCACCCTTTGGGTAGTACTTGCTAGTGCACTTGCAAATGCAGTATTAAATAATTAAACTTGTTTCATATATGTGATTTTAATTAAAAGAAAAAAAATTGTGGTTAAAATTAAAAGAGGTATAATAATTGGTGTTAGGTGTTAGATTTAACGTATGTGATTTTAAATATTTTGTATTAATTTATTTATAAGCATATTTTGTGGTTTGTATTAGTTTGGGATTAGTATAAACACCCTCTCTTCCATGCATTGTAATCATCAAGCAAGAAATTTAAATATTAAAGCTTGAGTTATAAGAGTTGTAGTGTATTTAAGAGAGTTTGAGTAAAGATTGTTTGAGTATTTAGTGTTTAACAAAGTGGTATCAGAGCCAAATATTGGCATATAGTATATCAAATCGAAGCTCGTGGAAAGAAAAATTCAACGCCACTAGAATCACCCTGATCGGAGGTCTGACGCGCCGCCAATCGCACCCAAAAGATTGCTGCCAGAAACCTAGTCAACTAACTGAGTTGAAGCCGAGTCAGAAGCTGAGCCGAGTCAAGCAGAGTCTGAAGCCGAGCTGAGCCGAGTGAAGCTGACTCCAGTCAAGCCGTTTGACTGAGTCGCTTAGCCGTTGACTGCACTATTTGACCGAGCTGTCAAGCCGTTTGACTAAGCCGTTGATCAAAAGTTGACTTTTTTACCAGAGTCCATCTTAAGGTTTTTCGGCATTCCGGATCCATTTGTGAAGTTGGATTTTGCAAATTCTTTCTAGATTAAGCAATATGGCAAATAGTGTGGCATCCTTCCAAGTTCCAACACTCAACAACAATAATTACGACAATTGGAGTATCAAAATGAAGGCTCTCCTTGGTGCACATGATGTTTGGGATAT